>APFE030524736.1:0-52787 GCA_000404065.3 Pinus taeda
TGAACGGCTCAGATTGACTAGAAATTACTATACTTTTACAAGGCAAATTTACATCTGTTTTTAGCTTCAGGGGCGCTGGCCCCTGGACCCCCCAGCCGGGGGGGATCGGCCCCCCCGGACCCCCGCGGGGGGGAGAAGTCCCCCCCGCGCCCCCCCGCGTGGAGGGGTGTACAAAACTTCCTGGGGTATACATCCGGCTGAAACAAAGACCTCTGAACAATCATGCTCCACACACAACACAATGTCATAGGGCACCTGTCCAACCTGATGTTGGGGCAGGTAATCTGTCCAAAATATCTGGACCTTGGAAGCCCAGTAGTTGATGTCCACATCAATGGCACCATGATCCCACACACTTCGATTGATTTGGTAGCTGCCATTAATGTGATGAAAAAGGATACAATGCTCAAACTCGACGTCCAGGGTTCCTTGAGGAAGACCACAACCGTGCTACAGTTAGCAGATCGCTCCACCGTGACCCCTGAGGGGATTGTGGAATATGTGATGGTCTCTATTGATTCTTGGGAGTACCCTGCTGATTTCTTAGTTCTCTAGCCAAAGGAAAATTTCACTGGGTATCCTCTCATTCTGGGAAGACCCTAGTTGGCTACCGTTGATGCCTACATCAATTGTCGAGCTGGGAACATGACCATAAAGAATGGGCATATGTCCAAGCAGTTAATCCTATATCCTCCTACCCAACCCTTGTTAAAACATGATCTACCCCTCTGGTTGGAGGAGGAAGATGAGGATGACGTTTATTCTGCACCACTTTATACATTAGGAATCCCCATGGGGGGGAAACAACAAGATGAGGATGATATGATTGAAAATCAGATTCAGAATCCACCTCTGAGTGTATCGCCCTTAGAGGACATAGTAAGAGAAACCAAAAACAACCCCTCAACTGATCTTTGTGCGGCCGACTCCACTTCTCTCCATATTACGAATATCGAGTTTGGTCCAGAAAGAACCTTGAAAATCAATCCATCCCTATCCACTTCTTAGGAGAAGGAACTATGTAGCCTGCTGAGAAAGAACTTAGATGCCTTCGCTTGGAGTTATAAGGAGATGAAGGGAGTGCACCCTTCAGTCTGTACTCATCATATATACATCAAAGAGGGTTGTAAGCCAGTCAAGCAACCTCAAAGGAGGATGAATCTAGCACTTAAAGATATTATTAAGGAAGAACTGCAAAAATTGCTTGATGCAGGGTTCATCTATTCCATCTTTGAAAATGAATGGGTCTCTCCTTTGGTTCTAGTGCCAAAGAAAAATGGTAAGTGGAGAATTGTGTCGACTATCGGGAATTGAACAAAGACACTAAAGACGACCATTTTCCTTTACCTTTCATAGATTAAGTGTTAGACGGTCTGGTGTAGAAAAAGTTTTTGTCTTTCCTAAATGGGTTCAGTGGATACAATCAGATTCAGATCAGCCTGGAAGACCAAGATAAGACCACTTTCACTTGTCCTTAGGGTACCTTTGCATACCAGGTCCTTCCTTTTGGTTTGTGTAATGCTCCAACCACTTTCCAAAGAGCGGTACTGAGTATATTTTCTGAATTAGCTCATGATGCAATAGAGATATATATGGATGACTTTACTCCTTATGACTGTGACTTTCAAGAAGCCTGATGTAATCTAGGAAAAGTTATATACAAATGTATTGAGATGAACCTACCCCTCGGTCCGGAAAAATGTGAAGTCTTTATGACTGAAGGGACCGTGCTAGGTCATGCAATATCTCAACAAGGACTGCAGGTGGAACCCAAAAAAATTGCCATCATCCAAAGGTTCCCACCTCCTCAAAAAGTGAGAGATGTAAGAAGTTTCCTAGGCTTAGCTGGGTACCAGAGATTCAGAAATATTTTAGCAAGCTAGCCTCTCCGTTGTTTGGCCTTTTAGGTAAAGATGTCGAGTTTATATGGTCAGAAAACCATCAAGAATCCCTAGATACCTTGAAGAGCAAACTTGTGATTGCCCCAATCTTGAGAGGCCCAAACTAGGCCCTACCTTTCCACATTCACACTGATGCCTCGAGCAAAGCAACAGGAGCATCCTTGGGACAAATTGATAAAAAAATTCCTTATGCCATATAATTTATAAGCAAAAACTTGTCAAAGGCATTGTTAAACTATATAGTAACTGAGAAGGAGCTCCTAACTGTCGTGCACTCCTTAAACAAATTCAAACATTATATCACAGGCTATCAAACCTTTATGCACATTGATCATGCTGCAATTAGATATCTAGTGAACAAACCGGATGTAAATGCTCGCATTATTAGATGGCTGCTTTTACTACAGCAGTTTGATTTGACCATTGTTGATAAGCCTGGAAAAGAAAGTGTTGTTGCTGACTTTTTTTCTAGAGTAAATTTGCCTGCAGGTGAAGAAGGAATGGTGGATGACCAAATAACAGAACACCTATTTGCTATCTCAGTACTCTCCCCATGGTTTGCTGATATAGCAAACTACTTGGTTTTAGCACAATTCCCACCATACCTGTCTCGAAAGAGAAGAGAAAGATAGTGAGGAAAAGCAACCCTTTCACCTGGATTGGGGGAAATCTCTTCAAACATGGCCTAGATCAGGTCTTGAGAAGATGTGTCAGGGAGAAGGAGGTCTTTGACATCCTCTTGACCTATCCTAATGGGCCTTGTGGAGGTCATTTTGCAGCAAAAAGAACTTCCTTCAAGATATTGCAAGCATGCTACTATTGGCCCACTCTTCATCAGGATGTGAGGAGATATACCAGCTAGTGTGACCACTGTCAAAGGATGGGGAAACCTAATCCAAAGGATGAAATGCCCATGTAGCCTCAAGTGACCTTTGAGCCTTTTGAGAAGTGGGGCATGTACTTTGTGGGGCCTATTAGCCCTCCTTCACAACAGAAGCAATAAATTATTTGTGTGCACTGACTACCTGACAAAGTGGGTAGAGACAAAAGTAATCAAAGCAACGATAGAGGAAAGAGTAGCTAAATTTTTTAGAGAGAACATATTCTAAAGGTTCAGGTATCCAAGAGAATTGGTCATAGATCAAGGCAGCCAGTTCACTTCTAATTTGATTGAAGACTTTCTCACACATCATATAATCAAGCATAGGACTTCCACCCCTTACCATCCACAAGCCAATGGGCAGGTGGAGGTCACTGATAGAGCATTGGAAGGGATCCTGACAAAGGTAATGAGCAGCAACAGGAAAGACTGGGTGGACATATTAGTTGAGGCCACTTGGGCCTACAATACAACATGGAAGACTACTACAGGGTTCACACCCTATGAGATGTTCTATGGGAAGAAGGCTTTGCTGTCAATACATTTTGAATTCAATACCCTGAGGATGGCAGCTCAGCTGGACCTAGACCTCAACCATGCACAGAAGGAAAGATTACTCTAGCTCAAAGGATAGGATGAACACAGAATGTAGGCCCTTCTCCATATAGAGGTAGTTCCGCTTCAGAGAAAGATATGGCATGAAAAATACATCAAAGAGAAGCAATTTCAAGAGGGATATTGGGCACTACTCTATGACTCAAGATACAAAGATTTCAAGGGCAAGCTAAGGACAATATGGTTGGGACCCTACACTGGAGAAATGAAATGACAATGGTTCAGTTCTGATCAGAACCATTGATGATGAAGCCATCCCCATGCTTTTCAATGGACATTAGTTGAATGTCTACAAGAAACCCCTCTCCAAGCAAGAATTCGTTGAATATTTGAATAAAATAGTGATGGCAGTGGAGCCTGTCTTAGCCTCTAGTTCGCCCACTCACTGAAGAAAGAGAAAAAAATAATAACGACTCAATTGAAAACCTTAATGAGACGCTTAATTCCTATCATTGCGTTGAAAACATCTTCTGAGGCAGCCCAGCTATGTCAAAAAAAGAGAAGAAAGAAAATAAGATCCCTGGGTGAAAACCTCCCTTGGAGGCACCCAGGGCAGACAATTAGGGTGAAAACCTCCTAGAGGCACCCTAGTTGTTTTCAAAAATAAAAATAAAAATAAAAGAGAGGAAAAAAATGAATTTCCAATTACATTGCAGGTTTGCAGGAGGACTACAGGAAGCCCTATCTTACCTTCCCACACCATTCTCCATCATTCTTGGCATTCTTTTCACCTCACTGTGCTTCTTTTCGAAAAATTGTGTTTCCTACAGGAGACTTTGTGTTTTCTATAGGAGGCTCCTATAGGAATTACAAAGAGCCAGAAATGGATATAAAAAGCATTTTAAGGAATAGGGAAGCTTCATAAAAAGTCTATAAATCCTCCTGCAGTTTGCAAACCTCCTTTCCATCATTTCCAAGTTTGCATCACATCCCAAGCATCATTCTTCTTCCTGCCCAAGAAAAAACACAGAAAAAACACTTTCTAGGAAAAAGAAAAAAAATACAAAAAATGAGAAAAGAAATAGCACCATCCACCTCACCTGAAGCAACCCATTACCCCTCCATCTCTAAATACATCTCTGGCATCATCCTCACAATCCCAGGCATAGAAAGAAGCTGAAGTTTCAAAGGGAGAACCAGCTACAGGAGCTCCCGCATGAATTCTTGTAGTAGCTGATCCCATTAAAATCCAACATCAACAGCAAGAAGGCGCAAATATGAAGGTTGAAGAAAACACCTGAAGATCAGATCCAGCTAGAGAGGAACCTGCACAAAACACAGTTGCACATCAGCAAGAAGACAACATGCATGAAAGGAACCAAAGGCATGCAGCAGAGAGAGAGAGAGCCGCAACACCTCATAGCGAATGCATTTGGATCACAAGTAAGTAACTAACCCACTCTTTTGTTTGCATATGTGTAATTATAAGTCATGCAACAACAATGAGATGGTTTAGGTTGAACAATGAAAAGGTGGCCATTTAATTTGGCCACCTTCATCTAGTTGACTCTGGTCATCCAAAGATGTCACCCACATGTGCGCACAGTCAACTCAAGGGAGATGTCAGGACAGGTAGTGGAGGTAGGGTGAACTCTGATGCAATAATGAGGGATGATTATGAGAAAAGGGCCATGATGACAAGGTAGGTGGGGCCAGTGGTCCTAATATAGCCAATGTACACTTGTCCAGCTCACCCTCCATCACTAGAAATATCCATAAAAAGCAATAAGTACTCCTCCCCGAGCACTCTCACCAACTTTCCCTTTATTCTCTCCTCGAAGCTCCGCTCCTGCAACCTTCTCATGCCCCCATAGCCTCGAAACCACCGTTCTCCATTAATCTCTCCCATATCCCTACTCTCAGTGTTTTCTACAAGAGCACTTATAGGTTCTACAAGAGAACCTACAGGAATTCTACAGGAGGACTAGCAGTCTTTTACAGGACGGCTAGTGAGATGTTTTGGAGAGGGAAAACACGGGTTTTATCACAATTCTCGGGCTGAAGAGGTAGGTTCTTTGCATACCTCCATTGAATATCAAAATATGCAAGCAATGGTTTAATTTTGAGGAGGAAATAAAGCCTCTAGTTGGAGGAAATACATAAAATAATTTATGCTTATTTCTTAAAAAAAAAACACAGTCCCTCTGTTTCACTATTTTTCTTCAAAAATTGTTCTCTCCATATCCATATTTGGTTTTCCAAGGAAGCATAAACAAAATGACAGGATGTTTTATGAGGAAGGAGCCCACCAACTCCTCTAGGATCCATGCACATCCCAAGTAGTGGACATATTCACAAGAGCAAATTGGATGAATTCTTTTGAGAAAGTTTGAGGGTTTGATGAGGAAATTGCTCAAGAATTTGCCCACTCTTTGGTCCCTCACACCAGAACACATGCCACTGTCACCTTTAGAGGCCTTTCCATGGAGATAACCCCTGAATTTATTAGTAGGGTCACTACCCTTCCCCTTGGGTTACCTTGGAGTAAGGATGAAAAACCAATTGGCCAGGCTGCCAAGAAAACTTCTTCCAAAACAATGAAACCCCTGTAGAAGATAAAAATGGCATAAGAAGGGCTATCATACCATATTCTTGGGATGAGGTTAGCTACCAAATAACGAAGTATATTTCCTATGAGGGGAGGTACAACATTGTCTATGTTTACCACTTTAGAATCCTTCATGAATTAAGGTATGGCATGGACACTCCAGCCCCTCAGAAGCTCAGTATCACCTACTTCCTCCTATAGTCCCTCATTGACTCCAGTACTAAAATAAAAGTAGGAAATCCAGAGCAAATAGCTCACCATGGGTTAATAAATATATTAGTGGAAGAAGCCCTACATACATTTACACTCCCTATAGCATGGAAAATCTTCAGAAACATGACAGCTGAAGATGAGGTAAAGACCCTGACCTATGATATCAACCCCACTGGTAGTGAGGACGAAGAGAAACAAGGGGGAGAAGGTGAAGCAACTGAGGATTTAGAAGAACAAGAAGGGAATAAGGAAGAAACCAATATAGAGGAGGAGAAAGCTAAAGAAAAAGAGCAGGGAGAAACAGAGACAGAGAAAGAGACAAAAGGAGGAGGAAAAGGGGCAAAGAAGACAGAAGTGTCCCTTGAGACCCTAGAAAGAGAGGTAGCAGCTGTTCTCACTACCCTCAACACACCAATTAAGCCAAAATAGAAGAGGAAGAGGTAGATCTCAATGTATTTTTGAGCTAGGAAGAGCACAAGAATCAAAACAGGGAAACCCCAGCCTTCTTCAAAAGTACCAATTATTATTGAAGGTTCACGCTCTACCCAAGGAAAAGAATCCCCTTCCAAGGCACCTCTCACATATGAAAGGGGGAATCCTAGATCTCCCACATGGGAAGAAAAAGTAGAACTACAGGACTCAAAAACAATCATACGAGAGGCACAGACTGTTGTAAAGGAGACCCTGTCAAAACTACAGGAGACCCAAAAGCTAGAAAAAATGGTAGAATGATAGCCACGGGGAAGGGAGGAAGCAACAAAGGCACAAGAACTTGATCCCCAGCCTAGTCTTGGCTCCTACTATAATCTTCTTAAGGGGGAAGATTCATTCCCCAAAAATTTGCAATTCCCCTATTCTTTGAATTAGAGAAAGAAAGAATAAGGACCCATAGGTGGATGAAAATATCCAAATCCAAGGGAGCTAAGGATATTGGCCATATAGAGAGCAACTTAGAGAAATGCATAGAGAGTTGAGTGTTGTCAGACACAGGGAAGAAATCACAAGAAGTCACCTTCAAACTGAAAATGAATTGATAAGAAGATAGATACAAGAGAAAGAGACCCAACTGGTATGCATGGCCAACTGGTCCATGGAGGCATTGCAATGTAGAACACCAACAAAATCCTATGGCCTGTATCTCATGGACCAATGGCTGCAATTTCAGATCAAGACCTTGGCACAAAGAGGCACAATGCCTTTCCAAGATTATAGGCATTTTCTAGACCTGTGTGACCAAAGCACATCAGAAGATAAGGGAAATATGGCAGAGTTCTACCTACATAACATGGCCCTCACAGACATGAATGTGTGGGACCCTAATGCCAGACTAGGGGACCTGCAACTAATGGCCATGGCCTCATGGATGATCCATGGAGAGTTAAGGGCAACAGAAATAAGAAGGTTGATGATAAAGGAGTAGAATGAGACATTGATGATCACAGCTGAGCCATTAGACCCCATGGCACTCATCAGCACACATAACCTACTTGCACATAATCCTCAAATTTCCCCTAGATATATAAGTGATCAGGCACAATCCATTGCACATTTTGAGGATATAGAAAAGTTACTTGGGGATGATTGTGTGCATTCATATATGAGAAGATGGAACACCTTACCACACAGTCTGCAGTATGATTATTATGAGGATGAGGATCAAAGAGGCATTAAGGAGAGTGCCAATGTACAAGCGCTCCATGTAGAGGTTGAAGGTCAATTGGATTGGCCTCAAATTGAGTTCCCCGCTACTGCTAGGAATGCCGGAAGGAAGAAGAGAAGAAGAAGAGTAGGAGCAGTGGGAAGAGATAGACAGGAAGGCATGATTGTGCGACAAGGAAGAGGAGACCACATCAGAAGCATGGGATGCTAGGGAGGCCACCAGGGCCATAAAAGATAAGAGATGGACTAAGTTGCTCAGAGGATGAGCAACACTTTCAGTAGGGGCTGATGATGAGTCTCATAAATGGGTAATTATATGGGCTCATTTTACCTCCTAAACTAGTCAAATCAACCATTCTCTTAGCTTATTGTATGATTTTCTAATTATATTTATGATTATAGAGTGATTTGAGTTAGTTATGATACCATGTGGTCTAATATGTGTTTAATGCAAATTATTAATGAATTTTGTGGTCAAAGTCCAAGATCTAGTGGGCAAATGGTAGAAATAACTCAAATTTGATAAAGGAGAGGACTTATAGGAGGGAATCTCTCTCATTTATTACTCCCCACTTCAAATTCCCCTTCATTCAGCTCAGACTACAAGCAGCCAAGTCATGCATTAGTAGGTAGCTGAACAAGTGGAGGATGACTAATGATTATCTCGAGTTTTGGCAGCCAATCCTCCCTGATTTTAAGGAAGCTATTGGTAGCTTCATTTGTGTAAGTAGAGAGGCCTAGGGCCTCACTAGGGTCATATTTTTGTTGGATTTTTGTTGTAGTTTTGCTTATGTAAACTCTGCTAAACTTCAAGCTTATTATCTTGACAGTTCACGTAATCTTGTTATTGTTTTGAGAATAAAGATGGAATCCTTTTTGAGTTAGCACTGAGTTATCGCAGAGGGATGAAGCTCTTGTGTTAGGGCCCAAACCAAGTATCCAAGCTCCTCTTTAATTTTATTTGTATGTTTCATTTCAGCTTGAAGATTAGGTTGTTGTTAGATGTATTTCTTTTATGGTTGCGAATAGGTTGCTTTTGATGATTCAGTAGTTTGCTTCCATTTGTGCTCTCTATAGAAGGTTAAGAAATGATAAAAATAAGATTCAAAAGGCTAGAAATAGCATCTTTTCCTCTCTTCCTCCCATTGGGACCATCATTTGAGGCAAAGACCCTCTTGCTGCCCCAAAAACACAGATTTTCCTCATTCATAAGACTTCTAGTGTTTGCAGCTTTTTAGTAGGTTAATAGTCTAGCTTTGCTTTGCTTCAGATCTTCTTCATCATTCTCACTTCTTCATTTGCAATAGTATTCTTTCATGCTTTCCTTTCTTGCAGCATTCCTCATCATTTCCTTTCATAGATCATAGTTTAGACTAGTTTGATGCAAAAACTCTATTTTTCTAGATGCACTTATTTCCT
This sequence comes from Pinus taeda, assembly GCA_000404065.3. Taxonomy (NCBI): domain Eukaryota; kingdom Viridiplantae; phylum Streptophyta; class Pinopsida; order Pinales; family Pinaceae; genus Pinus; species Pinus taeda. Next base: position 9,236 of record APFE030524736.1, read on the forward strand.
TGCTTGCTGAATCTCATGGGTTGAATATCAGTTGTTTATGCAACAAATATCTTCTATCAGTAGGCCAACCTATCAGCCATGCCATCCTCCATTTGATCCATTCCCTACAGGTTATCCAAGTCTCACTTCGATTCTGCCTTAGTTTCCTGCATTTTCTATGGAACTTCTTCCTCTCTCCTTGAGCAAAACCAACCATCTTTCTCTCTCCTGGTGGTTCATGGTAGACCATAGTTGCCCTAAAACCTCGTTCCAACCTTCATCCACCTCTTTCACCCACTCTCACACCCTCAAAATATTGAAATATTCTCTCAGCCTCCTCCTCTAGGCCTCCTGTAGAACGTTGTTTTTCCTCCTATAGATTTCCTGTGTCCTCCTATAGATTTTCCTGTAGGATTTCTTTTGAAGGCCGATTTTGGGAAAATCCTCTAGAATGCCAGCTGAGACCTCCTAGGACCCATCCACACTATCCTACATCCTCTCAAGTCCCAAAACCACCCTCCATCACCACCTATTCGCTGCCACATTCACGAACAAATAAATTACATACATGACAAATTCACATAAAAATACATAAAAATCCAAAAAGATGTTTTTTTCTCATTTACTTCCAGAAATAGCTTAGCTAGATGTTGTTTACTTCCTTGAGTAGGTAATGGCATTCTTTTCATGGTTTTCATAGGGCTTTCTGTAAATTAGGATTAGTTGGTTAATTAGGATTTACTTGGTTTGCTTTGCATTTCAGTCTTCCTTTCTGCAAGTAGAATAGCATTTGTAGAATAGTCTTTCTTTTCTTTCATCACATATACAGCTTCTTCTGGAATTCATAGAAGTTGGCTTGAGCTCCTAGTGATCTTGTGCCGACTGACCAAGTGACAACCTGCAGTAAGAACTAGTACTTGTGCATACAACACCATCGCTTCCAAATTTGTTACGAACTACGGGGTTGATAAGAGTAAAGTAGGAAGCCAGTAGTTGCAACATTATTGCTGCAATACTGGTGCTCACCAACGATCAACAAGGGTTTATGCAAGGAATTTTTGAAATGCAGATGTTGTTCGATCGATAATGGGTGAAGCAAGGACAATTCTACATAGCACGTGGTGGAAGCTTTCAGATTTTTTTCTGCTTTCGATGCATATTTTGCGATATATTTTTGTACAGCATGTATGCAGAGTACTGGTTGGAAGTCAACATTTGCACACCAAATATATAGGATGGTAGGGATATAGGTATTGAGTCGATCATTGTTATGAGTAGGGGTGTATGTTTTTTGGCCATTGGAGTCAATGAATAAGGATGATTTTGGATGTAATTGCCATGGTGCTTTATAGTGACATTCAAATGAAGATCCCCTTTTCTTAGCCATGTGCTTTCAGTGCATTTTGTGTGATGTTCAATGCAATTGATGAGTTTTTCATAATCATTGAAAGGATTTGTTCTAAATATTTGCGACATGGACAATAGACAAGGGTCTTCTAGATTTCTTTGAGAAATTGGTTGGTTTGTAATCAAAGGAATACAAGGGTTCTAAGTTGAAATATATTTGTCGAAGAACTGCCTAGTAATATAGACTGCTTCTGTGTCTTCCCAATTGAGGCTTTCCATATTAGGTGCTTTTTCTCTCCAAAGGAAACCATGGACGTGTGCAAATCCTCTATGTTTCCATTCATACCTGTCAAGTATGCATTTTTGTAGGCTAATTTTGTAGTAGATGAGGTATTATGTTTAGAGAGTTATGAAAGAAATGTGGTAGAATGCATACCTATACCAGTATTCTTTTGTCTGCAAGTGTTTCTCTAAGATTACTTCACGAAATGCTCTGAATCTATGGTGCATATATAGTGATGTTATATGTGGGTTAGAGATAATGTTATCATTTATCCATTTTTGTTGGTTTGCAATATCAGAAGGTTGACATCCGGGCATGACTGCATGAAGATCAGGCCATTTTGTATCAGTTGCACTTAATGTGAAGAAGAATGTCAGGAAAACAAGCTATGATATCATGTTCGTCAGTTCATTTTTAGCTTTGAACCAAAAAGATCTTGTTCCACATAAAGAGAAACCGAATCACATGACTTTCTCAGCCAATTGCTCATCTGGAAATTGTTCTAATCGGATGTTCAGATCTTGAATAGATGGTGGAAAGTTATCTACAATGTTCATTTTCACAAAAACCGAGGTTGTTGCTTGACTACGATGTCACATCATGAGATTATTATGTATTAACGAAAGCGTGGGTGCTTGCTGAATTTGTTATCATAGTAATGTATGAGATGAAGTGTGTATTCATGTAACTGCACTGCTTTTATTCTACGTTGATTGGGCATTGCAGCTCCTGTGGGGAAAAGGGTGGGGAAAGCCATAGAGAGTAGACCTTCTGTGTTGTATTCATTAATTGGGGACAAGCCAATTGGTGGCCATTCAATTGTAGTATTGGAATGGTGGTTGTAAGCATGTAAATAATGGTGGATTTCTTGGATTTCTGTATTTGTATTAGTAATAATGGGTATGAATGATGATGTTTGGTGTAGGGATGGGTTTTCAGAATCTTCATTGGGCTCAAGTGTTGGTTCAAGTGAAATGTGGACAATTGTTTTTGTAGTATTGGAATGGTGAAGGGAGGAGGAGACATCAGTGGGGATTGCTGGTAAGGATACTAATGCGTTGTTATCAATACGGGCATTCTTATAGTATGCATCATTTTCCATTTTGTATTCTAATGCAGTGAGAACACGATGTCTATTGAAAATGCAAGCATAAGAATGATGGTCATTACTATGACGAGCGACAATTAGAATGTCCAAGTCTTCAACATGTTGTGGCAACATGTTTGCGATTTTTGTAGTGTCTTGTGGAAAACAAATTGTGTGGCCATAGTATTTATATTTGCCACCATGTGCATGTGTTACCTGCAGTATAGGGTTAGCCCTAGCAATGTGCATTTCTTCTATTTGTGAAAGAGATGTAAGTATAGCTGGCTAAGGACTAGGGTACATGTTGTTTGATAATGAGAAGCGATGACCCTTTTTTTCAAAGATGCATCTGGAGCAGCAATACATTTGGTTCGAATTGTGGATATGTATTCTAGGATATGATTCAAGACAAATGGAGCATGGGCATTTAGGCGCAAGTTTATCAATCTTTGCATGGAATTCTCGATGTGCTTCATTAGTATAAACATTGTTGAAAGCATGTGCAAAGGAGGGGTCAGGGCAATGAGGTATGGATGTATTTGTTTGAGATGTTTGTTGAAAAGATGGAGAGTGTGATAATTGCAAAGGAGGATTGTTTGCGGAGTGGGAATTGGAAAATATAGAGAGGTTTGATGGCAAATGTGAATGTTCACCATACGTTTCAAATGATGAATGTTGGTTTTCCTTCTATTTTTTTGTTTGTTTACATTTTGTGATGTTTTTTTTTTGCCTCATAAATCTCATGACGACATTCATTTATTCATTCTTTATTTGCTGCATAGTATCTTCAGGCACATTCATCATTACAAGAAGAAGACATTTGCAGAAGTCGTGGTACCTATAGGAAAGAGAGGGGAAAACAGGTATGTTATTTGGAGAGAAAAACAATGTTATTGTATAAAAGTGAAATTGGAGAAAGAAATTGAAGTTTTGAATAGTTTTATGTGAACTTTTTATTTGAATAATGTGTTTAAGAGAACATTTTAGTAATTTTCATTTATACATGTAGATAGTTGCATGTGTAATGCAACAAGTTACCTCATTTTTTAAAAGAGAGAAGATGAAAAAAATGTGAATAAGTGTACATACACAATGTTAGATACAATGGAGGACAAATATTTATTTCAATACTATATAAGGGAATTTGTCGACAAGGCATGCAATAGTATATGGTGCAAAATTGTACTTATAAAATAAGATAATAGAAACTGTCAGAAAGTGAGGAATACATTTTGTGACATCTATCTATGATATCGAGATGTTATCAATTGCTCGAAGAATGTTGTTCCATTCTGTTGTGAAATGCAATATTTCCTCTTTCATGATAACAAATTTCAACGTGGTATTCCTCTAAAAGTTTTGTCTTCACTAATAGTGTGAAGATATGATCTGTCTATAGTGCTTTGGAGACAATTTCCTTGATTAAATCTGGATCTGACGATAAAAAATAGAAGTATTTGGCATTATTCCTAAGAATTGTAGATCCCGTGTCTGAAAGCAACAGTTGAAGCTAATTCACCAGTGTGATTTGGTATGTCAATCTTCAATAAGTATTTGTAATCATAGTCAGTTATTTCGGTTTTGCATTTTGGGCAAAACCACATGCCTGTATTTTGTGGAATAATTTTTTTCATGCATTTTTTCCCATCAACAATGGATGGGCAAGAAATGTAGTGAAAATTGTCCATCCCATTTTTTTTTATTGTGCCCTTCAATTGGAAGAATGCTAGTTTCTCTGAGGAATCCATACTGTAAATATCAGCAATTGTTATTTTTTCTATTAATGGCCAAAAGGAGATCGTGTTGTCAAGGATGTAGAAGGTGCAGTCGAACCTTCTTTTTTAAACCATGACTTTAGTGTGTGGGCCTCTTCAATGTCAGGATCTACAAGAATAATGGATCTTGTTGTAGTGCCGGCATTTTTTCCATTAAATTCTCCAACACGGGCACACTTGATTGCAATGATGGGGTTATTGCCTACAACACATAGGCAGGATATTTCTTGTGATACGACATCAAAATTTTCTCCCCAAAAGATTGCATCCATGTTATACCCAGACATGTATTGAAGTTGTAGTGTTTGTTTAGTAACTTCAAAGCCGTCTTTTCTACGTATAGTGGACACACTGGAAATGTCAGTGACAATACCAAGAATATCAACAATGGAGTTGATGTTTGTTGTTCTGATCTCATTGATTGATTTTATATTGAATTACACCGTTGTATTATGTATTTTTTTGCTGGCAACATGCTCTATGGTAGATGTTGCATTTAAAAGAATTCCCCAGTCATTGTTTAAGTGGTTGTATTTCTTATTAGCCATTTTCACATTCCCTTTAGAGACAATGTAGACATTTCCATGTTGGATTTTGTCAAAAAAATAATCGGTGACATTGTTGAAACAAGTAATATGTATTTCTCCACTTTCTGTATTGAACAGGTCAAAGCCAAACACTTTACCGGGTCTATATTGATTCTGAAATTGTTGAAGAGTTGTTTTCCTTTGAACGTATCCTTTTATGCACCAATTTGAATGGTAAGGGTTTAGTGATTTTATGGGAATTTGGACTGGGATGACGAACGGGGTTGGAGTAGTTGGAAGAGGGTAATGCCTTTTTGATGAAGGAACTTGGTTTGATGAGGAGGGAGCATCTTCTTCAGATGTGATGGGGATACTCATATTTTTTAGATTACCAATTAAGGGTGTAGATGAAGTATAAATCTCGAAGTATATTAGCTTTATAGACCTACACGACAAATGAGAGTCATACGAATAATTGTTAGAGTTAGAAGTGTTATCGATATATAAGAAATTTATAAGAAACTTACATTGATGGACCAATAGTTGAAGTAGTCAAACCTTTAACATTTATAACAAAACCATTTTGTAGCAAGCCTGTTGCTATGAGATCATTGAAATCTGTTGGAAGCATAAGGTGTTTCTTATGCATGCCATCAGAGATGGCAGTGTGATATCGTGGAGTTGAATTTTTCATTGATTGTATGGATTCAAGTTCAACAATTTGTAGGTATGGTTGAATATGAGTTGATCCAGATAACATTGAGAAAATAGCATTCTCAATAAGGTTTGTTGTCATTTCCTAGAACTAAAGATAACAAAATAAGTACTATACAAAACAAAACTCAAAAATGTGGTTTTCTTCGCATAAGATGTTTAAAATTCATTACATTGCTATAACACATGAAAATTTATGAACTAAAGGGCAGGAAGCATGTTCAATTTGTTTGTAATTGAATGGTTATCTAGGCTTGTAAACATAAAAATGAAGAGATTTATGATAACAACTTCTATATGATCATTATTTTTCAAACATAGTTAAAACTGTAAATTAACGATTTCAGAAACCTATGCATGTTAGAATCATTTCATATGAAAAATTCCTACTAACGTTGAAACCTAAGCTGCGAAATATGTTCTAAATGCTATAGTCTCCACGAAATGAAAAGATGAGAGTTGTCATTCACTGCATACCAACATTTCCTTTTCAATAGAAGTAAGATTCGTGCCAAATGCATGGTGTTTCAAATTTTTGTACTCTACAATCTAATTATTAAACTATCCAAGACAATTTGCAAATTATTATGTAGCAGACAAAGATGTTGCATGGACGAAATATCATTGAATACTTTAATAGAAAAATGTTTACAAATATTTAAAGGCACACTCCTTATACCTCAATTTTTTTGGTTTCAGCTTCAGATTTTGAAGTCTGTAGATTTATCCAAGTTTCAATTCTCGCTTCTTCTCGTTGATATCTGAAATTTAGAGACAATGAATAATTATGAAGAATAAGAGGAGACCGACAGTTTAGAAATAATAATCATATTATATTGTAAATTATTGATGAAACCATGCTCAAATCAGTACAAATATTAGCCCATAGGTTCTCATTGCCTTTGATCCTTAGTTAAACATTCCCATATTGGTTGTGTATGTTCAGTTTTCATACAACTGCCATTTACAATCATAGTACATGGTTTCAAGCATATGGTCATGTCTACTACCATATCCTAATTTTTATATCTCTAGCTGTTTACAACAGAACACTATTTCCATTTTGTGTTACTGTTTTACTTTGCAACAAAAACGTGGTTGAAATAACACTCGATTGTTATAAATTAGACATGGTGTACTATGCATTCATTTTAGTAGATTGACTCCCCTAATCAAATTAAATGACAAAATCATCATTGCATTGTTCTTATGTCATAGGGTCTATCTTGGCTGAAAAAGAAGTGACAATAAAGAGAAAAATATTAGCATGTATGGCGCAAGTTCTAAATGGGCATAACCTTTCTTTGATAGAACCTATACAACGTTCTAACTTCTAAACAACCTAAACATAGAAGGGAACATTATTGAAGTGAAATGCATGCATCGAGAAAAATGGTCCTAATATTTTAGGATGAGACTATAATATTAAGAGTATACAGAACAGTAATGAGACTTGTTAGCTACCATTATAACATTAAGAGTATCCATAACAGTAATGATACTTTTCAGTGACCACTATACTATTAAGAGTATATATTTCATTGAAGTACTTGAGGATGGTTGCAGATAAAGAAATAATAGAATTTGAATTGATGAAATTGCAAGGAAATAATAAGACACTCTGCAACAAATCTCAGAGACATGGAGGGCATAAAAAAAGATTGCAAAACAATTAAATGAATCTGTTATCACTGTAAAACTTCCTTAAAAAAATTTGGACAACTTACATGGTTTCTCAATTCTTGTATCAATCATGGTCAAGTCATGCTCAAGTCATGTTCAAGTCATTTTTATGTTTTAGAGTCTAAGTCATAGGGTTAGAGTCTCATGTCCATCTTCAAATAAAGTTTGATAGCCTCATGCCATGTCCTAGAAGCCTCACCATGTGTTTAGAAGTCATATCTCACATGATTTTGGAGAAATTTTAAAACTAGCTACAAATTCACGTTTTCGTAGTGCAGACAGTGTAAAAATCCTATTTTGTGCTACGAAACCCCTGTAGCAGCCTGTTTTAGCAAAAAAAGTTGTTTTAAGTAGTCAACTTCCAGGAGGTCTCTAGAGCAACTGAAAGCACATTTTGGAAAATTGAAAGAGGTTTTTATTCCTAGCAGACTGAACTACAAAAACCTCCTTTAGTTTCCTCAAATACATCATGATATGGGAGAAATAGATGACTAAACTTGTGCTACGAAACTGCTGTAGGTGCAAGTTTTTCACAAGCATATTTCTTTGTTTGACACATGTTTTTCAATGACACCTTCTGGACGGTAGGGAAGGTTTTTCAAAAAACCAAAAGAGGTTTTTGTTCAGCATGGATTGGTTCACAAAAGCCTCCTTCAGTTTTTCCAAATACATTTTTTTGTGAGAAGTTATGAGCTCTGTCCCAAGACCTATTTTTCAGCCAGAACAGAAGCGTATATCTCATGTCATCTTCACATTGCAGAGACAGTTAAAAGGTTAGGTTTGTTAATAATCTCAGATGGAGTATATGCTCATATTGTCTTTGGTGAGAAGCAATTCATTCCAATGGGATTCTTTGCATCAACTATACCAATAATTACTGTTGGGAGCACTGTGGAAACAACAAATATGAAGGAGAAGTTAACAAGGCTCGCTACATGCCACATAATTCATTTTGTCATTGCAACGAAGACAGTGAGCTCAGATGTTTATGTGTTTGATTACGGAAAGCATCCATCAAAGGCTCCTCAAGAAAGGGTTTGCAATCCTGAATTGATATTGAAAGGTCATTCTAATGAAGGATATGGTTTGACATGGAGTCCTCTAAAAGAAGGTCACATACTAAGTGGTTCAAACGATGCAAAATATGCTTGTGGGATATAAACGCTGCATTTGGAAAGAAAGTGCTTGAGGCCAATCAAATAGTTAAAGGTTCATGAGGGAGCAGTGGAAGATGTTTCATGGCATTTCAAGGATGAATACCTTTTTGTTTATGTTGGAAATGATTGCCATTTTCTCATATGGGACATGCGTACACCTGCACCTAACAAGCCTCAAAAATCAGTTGTAGTTCATCAAAGTGACGTTAACTCTTTGGCCATTAATCCATTCAATGAGTGGCTTTTGAGAAAAGAAATCCCAAGAAAATCAGAGTTTGGTATTGAAACTGTGATTTTTGGAACAACTCAGCAGTTTCGTAGCGTGCTACGAAACCCCTGAAGCAGCCTGTTTTAGCAAAACAACTGTTTTTACTAGTTCACTTACAGAAGCTTTCCTGAGTAGCTGAGAACTTAATTTTGCAAACGGAAAGATGTTTTTCTTCCTAACATGCTTCACTACAAAAACCTATTTCCGTTTCTTCAAATCCATTATGAGGTGGGAGAAATGAAAGACTAAACATGCGCTACAAAACTGTTGTAGGTGCAGTTTTTTCAAAAATCAAAATTTCTTGTTTTACACATCTACTTCAAGGATCTATTCTGGACAGCTGGAGAAGTATTTTAAAAACTCAAGAGAGGTTTTTGTTCTAGACATCCTGGACTACAAAAGTCTCCTTCAGTTTCGAAAAATGTGTCATGGTTGAGGAGATAAAGGCTCTGTCCCACGTGCCATTTTTAGGGATCCTTAACCTAAAAACAGGGAAACATGTTCCCTAATTTCTAGGGTTTGTCTTCAGCAGTCAGATGAACACGTTGGAGGCTTCATCAAATTTGACTTCTTGAGGTTGCAAGTTGTCAAATAATGCTTTAAATGTTTAGATAAGGTTGTTGTAATCATAATAAGGAGTTACACTCCTAGTTGTATTAGGTCTCTAGGACTCCTAGTTAGGTGTCATTTGCATTTAATAGTTAGTTTTAAGTATCATTAGGTGTCATAGTAGGATGAATTCGAATTCCCCTTATGCTTGAGGAGGAATATTAGTTATGTAAAGAGATCTATATATAGTTGAAGCATCAATGTACTCAAGGTTGGAAATTTTATGAAAAATCTTGTATTTGGCTTATGTAAGACTCAATTTCAGTAATACATGTTTTGGCTTTACTTCTCAGGATTCATGAGGGATTTTTTATGTTCAGAATATGTGATGTTGTCCTTTCCCTAATTATTGCAGTGTTATGGATGTATAATCACTCATAATTCACTGAATGTGCTCTGACTTCCTGTATACATTTATAAACTGTGTGGTCCTATATGAGTTTATGTTCTGAATGTTTAAATGTTGAATGCCCTGAATTCCATGTAAGGTTGAGCTCATTGTTTTGTTGAGGTGTGTTGACTCCATAAGCCCAATGGATAGTAGTTAAATGTGTTTCCACCATTCATATTTGTTATAGTTGTTCTATAAGAGTTAGCCATCTTATCTTTAATCAAAATCATTAATCCATTCAGAGAGAGCCCTCTTAGGTTGAGGAGGCTAAGCCTCAGCCTAAAGTAGGTTTGAAATAGTTACTTGAGGTCTTCCTAGTCTGTAGCCTTCCAGGATCTGATTTTGAGATAACATAATCCTTAAACTTGAAAGAAGACGCAATTAAGTGAAAATAGACACAACTTAAGGAGGCTATCTTGGAAGTTGAAGGTGAAAAGCAAGCAAGAAAGGATGCTCACATAGAAAAAGCAGGTTTAAAGACAACACTAAATCAGTTGAAGGTGATTTTAAATAGAGTAGTCAAGAAAACTAATGAATTGATTATTAAATTCAAAATACTAAGCCTATCATTAATACTTAGGTGGTGTCTTCATTGTTCTCAAGTTTCTCTCATTTCAAGGAAATTAATGACCATGTTATGTTGATACAGTCATAAGAACTGATGATTCGTTTTCATTTCCAAATGCTCCTGAACTTCTCTAACAAATACCTCCTTTGTCCTATCAAAAATTTCAAATGAAAAGCTGCCAAAATGGAAATTCTCTCTAGCCAGCAATTAACAACAAGAAGGATATTACTATGGATTATCAAGGTGCAGGGGTAGTTTTGCAGAGGATTAAGCTCTGGTTGGTAGAGGAATGTGTTGAAACTGCTGAACAATATCTATCAGATCGTGAAGGTTGGATGGAACCCTTAGTCCAAGAGGTTTTAGATGGAGAGTTGGCTGACAATTTTTCTCACATGTTCAAAAACCATGTGTGACATAATAGACTAGGAGAGTGCAAGGTTTAGAACTTGGGAAATTATAAATGAATGTGTTAATCATTTAATATCACAATAATAGTTTGGTTTTCTTTCATAACAAAGAAATGCAAAAGGAAATGAGAGCAGCATAAGAAGGATTCCATACTATAAGGGTAAAAAAATTTATAAGCTTGGATACCAGTGGGAGCAAAACCACATCACAAAAAAAGCATTGTACATTGAACAAACAAACAATAAGTTGCTTTCTTCCAATTTTTTACATTTTTCATTAAAGTAAACAATATCCAAGCCCCTAAGTAGATAACTCTACTCTTTTTCCTGTCTACGGGTGCAATGAGGCAAAGCTTTTTATTTTCTGAGGAAACTAAAAAAGTAACTGTCCCTAAATATCTAATTGATAAAGACTATTTAGTAATGATTTTTAACTTATCAGATAAAGCACACTCTTTCTTATGCCATCACTAAGAATCGAAGGTATGCTTTTGCATGAAAGCTAGACGTGGATGCATTAAAGTAAACAATATCCAAGCAACTAAGTAGATAACTCTGCTCCTTTTCCTGTCTACGGGTGCATTGAGGCAAATATTGTTGGTTTCCCCATAATAAGGAGTGAATATTCTAAGAGAATCCCGCTAGCTTGGACCATATCCCATGATTCTTGCCTAAATGGTCCATAAAAATTCACCAACATTATGGGAAGAGGAAAACCACTCAGATGGACTTTTAGGATGATACCAACTGCTAAAAAGGTGGCTAACATAGGATCCCATAAGGAAAGGATCCTATCTGATAAGCCATTTCAATCCACTGCACAAGTGTGCCAACACATACAAAGATTTTGAAAGGCCTCAGTGACCTTATTGCCTGGAACCATGGTCTCTTGTAGCAGAATGATGGAAGGATGATTTAATTCAATTAGTGTCTTAAGAGAGGAAAAATCAGAGGTTCCTCTTACCCCCCAGATATTTAGTGACAGGATGATCATTAAGAGGTAGAAATACTGGGATTTTATTCTCTAAGCGCCCAAACATCAACGTATAAGTCAACATATTCCTAAGGACCAAAATCCATGTTCTCAGTCTAACAACAAGAAGGATATTACTGTGGATTATGAAGGTGCATGGGTAGTTTTGCAAAGGATTAAGCTCTGGTTAGCAGAGGAATGTGCTGAAACTGCTAAACAATATCTAGCATATCGTGAAGGATGGATGGAGAGCTAGTTGAAAATTTTTCTCACATGTTCAAAAACCATGTGCAAGATAACAGAGCAAGATAGCACAAGGTTTAAAACTTGGGAAATTATAAATGAATGTGTTAAGAATTTAATATCAAAGAACAGTTTGGTTTTCTTTCATAAGAAAGAAATCCAAAAGGTAATGAGAGCAGCATAAGAAGGATTGCATACTATAAGGGCAAAAAAAATCATGAGCTTGGATACCACTTGGAGCAAAACCACATCACAAAAAACACACTGTACAACAAGATAGACTCTTACTTTATTAGCCACATATTTAATAGAAGTAGCAGAAAACCCACTCTATATGCAAAGGTAAATATGTAAAGGCAAGTTCTAAATGTTTGTATATGTTTATCACAATATTTCCACTGAAATATTATCATTAGATCAAATTTAAATCAACAACGAAATACAAATCTGACATGAAAAATTTGGGCTTGATGAAGTACTTCATTGGCATAGAGGTGAAGAACCTCTTGCATAGTGCCTCTGGCATCATGGATCTGTCTATCAACTAGAACACGAAATTGATTTGGACTCATCTTTAGAACCAAATTGATTGCCTTTGTGATAATTTTATAAACCATATTGGATAGGAAGATAGAACTAATGTATAGAAAGCGCTTAGGCTTTGAACACTTTGGAAACAAAGCTATGTAGGTAGCGTTGATGGCTGCTGAGAATTTCCTAGAACTTCTAGATTCCTCTAGCATTGCGCAAGTTTAGGCCCCATGAGATCAAGTAATGAAAGCAATAATTATAGGGCAGTTGATCTAAATAGTCTCCTCTTGGTTGAAAATTCACAGGTAATGTTTAATGAGTTGAAGTTTTGAACTGATATTGGAGATACCTGGATCCTCAAAAAGTATATAGCTACAACATCGTTGATATGGGTAATGTCCCAAAGGTTATATAGCTGCAGCATCGCTGGAAAATAAGATTATCAAGAAGGTTTTGAGGAGGCTGCAAATCAAATTTAGTGTTTTAGCAGTTGTTATTGAAAATTCAAACAACCTAGAAGGGCTTTCCAAAGATGAGTTTTTGGGATCCTTGAAAAATAAAAGAATCTATCATAGCTTTGCATAAATGAGCTAATGTGAGCCTTGTTATCCCCTATGAAAAGTATGAACAAAGATGATGACTCCTTGGAAGAATTACTTCGAATCACAAGCATATGTCAATAGAGGAAGAAAAAGGAAGTACAATAATGGGGTAGATACATTGCCTATGGGCTAGAGTTTCTTTTCTTTTAGGTTAAGAACAATATAGAGTCATGATCCTCCAAGCTATGACAAATGATCAAAGATCTCAGTTAATTGAAATCAGAAAGAAATATTCAAACACACTATGGCTTATTTAGTAAGGAATCAAGATTAAAACAATGATTTTTTCCGAAAGATGTAGCAGCAAATTATGCTAAGCAAGCATGAGACACTTTTGAGATTGTCTATCAAGCCATATGCAAAGTAAAATAAACCAAATTGCAGACTCTTAGGAGTTTTAAGAATATGAACATGAAGGATTTTGAGTAGGTTAAGAAAAATATAGAGTTGTGATCCTCCAAGCTATGAAAAATGATCAAAGAACTTAGTTAATTGAAATCATAAACAAATATTCAAAGGCACTATGGCTTATTTAGTAAGGAATCAGGATTAAAACAATGATTTTTTCCAAAAGAAGCAGCAACAAATTATGCTAAGCAAGCATGAGACACTTTGGATACTTTCTATCAAGGCATACACAAAGTAAAATAAACAAAGTTTCAGACTCTTAGGAGTTTTAAGAATATGAAGATGAAGGATTTTGAGTGTGTTAATCAGTTTATGACTCTGCCAATGAATGCAAAGAACGAATCAGGAACAAAAATCAATTAGGCAAATACAGATTCAAATGTAGAAAAATTGACACTGAACAAAAGCAACAGAACATGAGCCTAATTTAAACTTTCTTTGGATGTTCACTAGCCTTTGAAACTCAAGGTTGACTTTTAGCGAACCTGTCCTGTACATTCGTGTCATGAATCTTTTGACAACAGGCATATGCAAACTCTTTCTTGAGCTAAACATAATCCTTATAGGACTGGCATACATAATTATTGTAGACCTAACTCCTATGGTTTGGATGGTATAAAGAGAAACCTATCAGGTACAACTACAGTATCATCGATTAGATTAATTGAGAATGTTTCTTTAGAAAGTAGTAGAGGGTGTAATATGTATTTTAAATCTATAGATTCAGTTGCCTAGGAAATTCTTGCTTATGGAAAGAGAGCAATTAAAGTATCCCAAGGTGTTGCTTACCTTGCAAAGTAGGATAAATTTGCACAACAAGAAAATGGCTTATTTGATGATTCAAGCTTAAGTGATGAACAGAAAATAAATTTGAACTATTCAGGCATGAATAGGAAATCGAGTTTACACCAAGACCAACCATTTCATGGCTATGACTTCCCAGATAGGACCCATGTTGAAATTCATGCAAAGAACAAGAACAAAGAATTTTCTAAGAGTGTAAGTGAACACATCAACAAGCAGAGTGGAGCAACAGACCTTGGCAATAGCTATGGGAAATGTCCTGTTGATTTGTGGGAAGCTCTTTTAAGTTTAACATTCACAACTTCAAGATGTGTTCACAATCTAGAACTTCTAGATATTAAAAAACTATTTTTAGCAAAGTATGGTAAAGGATTTGCAGTTGTAGCAGCAAAACTATGCCCCAACTGTTGTGTCAATACAACGATTATTGACAATTTATTTCTAAGATAACCTAGTGGGGAAGTGAAGATGAAGCCTATGAAATAAATAACAAAGGAATATGAACATTAATGGACTCCAACAGAATTAGAACCAGAAGCGTTGAAACTTCTTGATGACTTGCTTGAAGAACCAAGTAAATTTGCTAGTGCTACCCGTTGAAAAGGGCAACAAGACATGCTAAAAATAGAAGTGCTAAAAATAGCAGTTTGGGTACCACTGCTGGATTGAGCAACAGGGAATGAAAAATGGAAGTGCTAAAAATAGCATTCTATTTTTAGCAGTTTAGGATGGATTCCTAATTTTAGTCAGTCCCTGGACTAAAATAGGAAGTAAAATTCGAATTTGAACTTAACAGTTGTTTGAAAATATATTAATTAATTCTCCATGAGTTAATTAGTTGTGAAAAATCAAACATGAAGTCTATGTGAGGACATGCAATAGTTTATCTATTAATTGAGGAATTTATCCATCAGTTAAAGAGATAAGGATGAGTTCTAATTTGAGTAGTAATTAGTTGGCTGAGTTAACTGAGTCAACTCCAGTTATAATTGATTTAAATAGTTTGTTCAAATTAAGTTCAGTTAGTTAATGCATGCTTGCATATAACTATTGCACTTCAGATAAATGAAGATTCTCTCATGAATAACTCATGCATGTCAGTTCAGACAGAGGTCCAGTTGAGATCAGAGAAGGGAAAGTGTACTATCAGTTGGATGAATATTTTTCCTATAAAGGAAGCTCATCCATGATGAGAATTTACCTCCTTCACGACTACGTAGTTGGATCAGAGGTTAATGAGTGTGTGAAGAGGCCAATTCACACAAGTGGCTGCACTAGACCCCAACCAAAATTACACAAAGAAGTAGGAGGCTTAGAGGGTAGACCAGAGGTTAGATAGAGGCCTTTGATTGTCTATGAGTTGTAGAGGTATTGTAGAGAAAGCAGGATAGCTTTTGAGATTATCCTTTTTGTAACACTGGCTATATTTCCACTTGTATGATAATACAGAGTTGGGGTTTTAGGTTGAGGCTTTCCCTGGACTATATCTTCTGTGTTATGTGTGATTGATTTTGTCTTATTAGTTTTATGTGTTTTTATTGATGTTGTTCATGTTCAATTAAGCTTCCGCTAAATTGTTTGTAGAAGTAGATCAAGTGTTTTGCTTTAGTATATTGCATTAACAGGTGATCTACAAGTGAGAAACTTCTATATGGTATCAAAGCGAGGTTTAGTAGAAAAAGGTCTACATGGTATCGGAGCAAAGGTGATCAAAGTAGAGAACAATATACTAGAGGAGATTTCGAAGTTTTGAGTTTTGGGCCAGGAGTTTTCAGAGAATATCTGAAATTTTTTGTGCAAAATTTTTAGAAACAAATAGCATATCTGGATTCCTTATCGAAAAGGACCCAAATTCAAAAAACAATCGGCTGAATCGGAGTTTGGATGAGGGAGATATCGTTGATTTAAAATTAGCTCTTTTTCTAGAAAATTTTGTGACGACGGGAAAGATGAAATAGATTGGTGTGCTAGCTAAGAACCTGTATGCACTTGAGGTACAAGATGCATGCAAAGCCTTGAGGAGTAAGACAAAAGTTGGATACTTGGTGGTTGAGAGGGAGAGTAAATTGCCTCTCAATATGTTGTGCCAGAAGAAGTCTCAGATAATTGTGGAGGAGCCACAATTGGTGAAGTAGCTTCAGGAGGTCATGGAGCCGCCACAACTAGAGAAGCCAAGAGGAGACCAAGTGGAGGCATCCACTCATGCAAAGACCTCCAGTAGGGGGAAATTGCAAGCTAGGTGGGCAGAGGTATCATATTCATCCATACCTCCAAGTAGGAGGTGGGGCGATGTGGAGTGATCGTGCCAAGAAGGCTGGAATAGGGGCAAGATCCTTGAGGTACCCAACCTCTTTGATTCAACTTTGCTACAGGAGCCCTGATGAGGAGTAGTAGGACTGGCTGATTTGGTAGATATAGATGCGGATGGAGCGGCATAGAGAGCTATAGTGCAGGAGTCCCGGGACTGTGTAGAGCTAGCAGGTTGCAACAATGCGAGAGGCACAAGAGTGTTGCACCAGTGCAGGATGGCAGAGAGAGGTGTGCAATGGTGGGAGATGCATGGAGTGTTGCAGTAGCTCAGAGGTTAGAGAGGGAACACCTGTCAGCAGTAGGTAGAGCTTCAGCATCAGAGTATGTTTCTAGCCCAACAGAGAGGTCAATTGGGAGTTTTTTTTGTTTCTAGAGTTGCTAGAGTAGCCACACCTGGGAAAAGCGTTGCATGCAGAACATTCCAAAGGTACAAGATCAGGTTTGAGTTGAATTCTTTTCTTGTTGAGAGGGAGTGTTGAAAATGGCAACAAGAAATGCTAAAAATAGCATTCTATTTTTAGCATTTCAAGATGGATTCCTATTTGTAGTCAATCCCTGGACTAAAATAGGAAGTAAAATTCAAATTTGAACTTAGCAGCTATTTGAAAATATATTAATTAATTCTCCATGAGTTAATTAGTTGTGAAAAATCAAACATGAAGTCTATGTGAGGACATGCAACAGTTTATCTATTAATTGAGGAATTTATCCATCAGTTAAAGAGAAAAGGATGAGTTCTAATTTGAGTAGTAATTTGTTGGCTCAGTTAATTGAGTCAAGTCCAGTTATAATTGATTTAAACAGTTTGTTTAAATTAAGTAAGTTCAGTTAGTTAATGCATGCTTGCATATAACTACTGCACTTCAGATAACTAAAGATTCTCTCATGAATAACTCATGCATGTCAGTTTAGAAAAAGTCCCAGTTGAGATCAAAGAAGGGACAATGTACTATCAGTTGGATGAATATTTTTCCTATAAAGGAAACTCATCCATGATGAGGATTTATCTCCTTCACGACTGCATAGTTGGATCAGAGGTTAATGAGTGTGTGAAGAGACCAATTCACACAAGTGGCTACACTGGACCCCAATCAGAATTGCACAAAGAAATAGGAGGTTTGGAGAGTAGACCAGATGTTAGATAGAGGCCTTTGACTATCTATGAGCAGTAGAGGTATTGCAGAGAGAGTAGGATAGCTTTTGAGTTGATTCTTTTTGTAATGCTGGTTATATTTCCACTTGTATGATAATACAGAGTTGGGGTTTTAGGCTGAGGCTTTCCCTGGGTTATATCTTCTGTGTTATGTGTGATTTATTCCATTTTATCAGTTATATGTGTTCTTATTGATGTTTCTCATGTTATATTAAGCTTCTGCTAAATTATTTGTAGAAGTGGATCAAGTGTTTTGCTTTAGTATATTGCATTATTAGGTGATGTACAGGTGGGAAAATTCTACACTACCCCTATAGCAACAGGCTCTGACAAGGATAGCTCACATTCTTTTTGTCGGCACAAGAATGAAACTCACACTCCCAATAATATGCCTCATAGGCTCCATGAGTCTCTTTACCATATGCAATTAAATTTACATTGAATGCAGGAAGCTCTTTCAAGTGTAATATTCATAACTTCAATATGTGTTGACATTCGAGAACTTCTAGATATTGACAAGCTATTTGTAGCAAAGTATGGTAAACGATTTGCACTTGTAGTAGCGAAACTACGCCCCAATTGTTGTGTCAATACAAGAATTATTGACAATTTATTTCTAAGAAAACCTAGCGGGGAAGTGAAGATGAAGCCTATGAAAGAAATAACAAAGGAATATGAACATTAACGGATACCAACAGAATTAGAACTAAAACTATTGAAACTTCTTAATGACTTGCTTGATGAACCAAGTAAATTTGCTAGTGCTACCCATATAGCAACAGGCTATGACAAGGATAGCTCACATTCTGTTTCTCAGCACAAGCATGAAACTCAAACTCCCAATAATATGCCTCATAGGCTCCACGAGTCTCTTCACCATATGCAATTGAAGTTACATTGAATATGAAATTCAAGCTAGTAGGACTATATGATAGGAAGCTTTGTGGAAGAATGGAAGTAAATCTAACTATGATAGTAGAAGTAAATCTGTTATACAAAATTATGGAAGTATTAAAAGGTCGAAACAACATTGTTTTGGTGGTTATAGGGACCATTCAACTAGGAAAGACTTCGATGATGAACAACCATCACTACCTATGATGAAAGAAGTGGTGTGCTTAAACAGACTTTCTTGGGTATTTGAAGATTCAGATGGAACAAAATTTGAAAGTGATAAGGATATCTATATACAACATTTCATATCCAAGACTAATAACAAGCCAAGGTCTCAATATTCTCTACCAATCCAACCACCAGCAAGGCCACCTCTAGGAATTCTATTCTCCAAACATAACAACTCTCAATCTCTTATTTCATTAGAAGAATCAAATACATCAAGATCTATCTCCTAAAAAATTAACGGTTCACATGTCTATCCCAAGCTCCCAGATTATGATGAGTTGGTTATTCAGTTTGAGGCCTTGAAGTACCAGATCGTGAATAAGGGAACTTTCCAGGAATAATTCAAGTGACTATCATGAAGCTCTGGAGGGAGTTGGTAACATTATTGTATTTCCTAAGAAACTATATATTACTGAATAATATCAACATATTCTATGAACATTTAGCCTATTTCTAAAGAGGAAAGCAATATTACTAATTACGAGATTTTGTAAAAATGTGTCATTATCATTAATTTTTTTAGTCCATTAGTTAGGGATTTTAGATAAATAGATCATTTGGTATTATACCTTTATTATTTTTTTTTGTTTTTTTAGGTCCCTCCCAACCAAAAGAAGTTGAGTTTCCTTCATGTAACATGAACACAAGCGCACACAAAACAAGTGTGCAACCTATAGATTCATGTCATGAATCTTTTGATGACAGGCATATGCAAACTCTTTCTTGAGCTAAACATAATCCTTATAGGATTGGCATAGATATTTCTTGTAGACCTAACTCCTATGATTTGGATGGTATAAAGAGAAACCTATCAAGTACAACTACAGTATCGTCGAGTAGATTCAATGAGAATGTTTCTTTAGAAAGCAGTAGAGGGTGTAATATGTATTTTAAATATATAGGTTCAGCTGCCTGGGAAATTCTTGCTTATGGAAAGAGAGCAATTAAAGTTTCCCAGGATGTTGCTCACCTTGCAAAGTAGGATAAATTTGCACAACAAGAAAATGGCTTATCTGATGATTCAAGCTTAAGTGATGAAGAGGAAATCAATTTGAACTATTCAGGCATGAATAGAAAATGAAGTTTACACCAAGACCAATATTTTCATGCGAAGAACAAGAACAAAGAATTTTATAGGAGTGCAAGCGAACACATCAACAAGAAGAGCGGAGCAACAGACCTTGGCAATAGCTATGGGAAATGTCCTGTTGATTTGTAGGAAGCACTTTCATGTTTAATAGTCACAACTTCAATATGTGTTGACATTCCCGAACTTCTAGATATTGACAAGATATTTGTAGCAAAGTATGGTAAAGGATTTGCAGCTATAGCAGCGAAACTACGCCCCAACTGTTGTGTCAATACAATGATTATTGACAATTTATTTTAAGAAAACCTAGTGGGGAAGTGAAGATGAAGCCTATGAAAGAAATAACAAAGGAATATGAACATTAATGGACTCCAACAGAATCAAAACCAAAATTGTTGAAACTTCTGGATGACCTACTTGAAGAACCAAGTAAATTTTCTAGTGCTACCCATATAGCAACACACTCTGACAAGGATAGTTCACATTCTGTTTCTCGGCACAAGTAGATTTAGCTGCATGGGAAATTATTGCTTACGGAAAGAGAGAAATTAAAGTTTCCCAGGGTGTTGCTCACCTTGCAAACTAGGATAAATTTTCACAACAAGAAAATGGCTCATCTAATGATTCAAGCTTAACTGATGAATATGAAATCAATTCGAACTATTCAGGCATGAATAGGAAATTAAGTTTACACCAAGACCAATCTTTTCATGGCTATGACTTCCCAGAGGGGACCCATGTTTAAATTCATGAAAAGAACAAGAGCAAAGAATTTTATAAGAGTGCAAGCGAACACATGAACAAGTAGAGTGGAGCAACAGGCCTTGGCAATAGCTATGGGAAATGTCTTGTTGATTTGCGAGAAGCTCTTTCAAGTTTAATATTAAAAACTTCATGATGTGTTGACATTCCAAAACTTCTAGATATTGACAACCTATTTGTAGCAAAGTATGGTAAAGGATTTGCAGCTTTAGCAGTGAAACTACGCCCCAATTGTTGTGTCAATACAATGATTATTGACAATTTATTTCTAAGAAAACCTAGTGGGGAAGTGAAGATGAAGCCTATGAAAGAAATAACAAAGGAATATGAACATTAATGGACTGCAATAGAATTAGAACTAGAATTGTTGAAACTTCTTGATGACCTGCTTGAACAACCAAGTAAATTTGCTAGTGCTGCCCATGTAGCAACATGCTCTAACAAGGATAGCTCACATTTTGTTTCTCAGCACAATTAGATTCAACTACCCAGGAAATTATTTTTTTTTCCCATAGAAAAAGTCATAATTTCTATTAATGATGAGAAATTACATTCTGTAGATGCCATAGCATATGCATATTGAGGTTGGTTTGCCTCACCATTCTATTTGTCAAAACAACAACAACAAATAAACTGGATTCTCCATGCAGGGAGATCATGAAAGTCTCAAAATTTACTGTCACTCATTAGTTTTAGCTGACAAACAACAAAAAAAACAAAAATTCTGAATTCTCCATGTAGGGAGATCATGAAGGTCTCAAAATTGTACTGTCATGTATCAGTTTTAGCTGAAAACTGTCAAAATTGTCTCTATGGAAAGAGTTTTGTAGGACCATATGTTTTGAAATAAAAACAACATAACATAATAATAGGAAAACAAAAGTATAAATAGAGTGCTTATATCCCCTGTGGCATATGAATATCTATGAATGGTCTGTGATAATACTGATGGAAGGTTCCATCAATTTCTTCCTAAATTAACCAGTCCTCTTCCTGCTAGTGTGTTATAGACATATTTGGGCACTGCAACCCCAATCTTATATGTCAATAAACCAAGGGCTCTTTAACCACTAAAAGTGTTGTTTCATACCCTAAAGGATCATACTCAACTGATTATATCATTCCCCAGAAGTTCCACCTAAAAAACCACTCAGAACTGGCCAAAACTAGACCATATTGACTGCTCGATTGTGAAGGTGCAATACATACTAGCTGGTACACTAGCTAGGTGTGATGCATATTGAAGAGGCCTTATGTAGGGTGCAATGAGCGAGGATAGACAAATGTCTGAGATAGTTTGCTAAGTGGATGCTCATGGAATCTTCCCAAAACTTCTCCTATGACACTTGCCTCTTTGAATTCACCCAGGGATAAGTAAGAGATCAGTGAAATCTCCAAGTGGAACCAAGAACTACAAGTGGAATGACACTAATAAAAAACCCAGAGATGACTCACACCCTTGCAAACATTTATAAATGGATCCCTCATTTGAGAGATCTAGAGGCTAGAATTTTGTAATTTGTAAGGAAGTGCTAATAGTTTGTCTTTGAGAAGGAACATTGTATTGTTGGGTGATCTTGCTTTTCATGAGGTGAAGAGGGCTTTGATGCAAGGAGGATGATGCTGGATCAAATAGCTAGGTTGTAATTCTCCCTCCTATTTTAATAAAGTTCCTTGAGTTTTCCTCCATACAATCGTGTATTTGTGAATCTTGTTATTTGTGAATGCAATTGTATGTTCAATTTATTTCTGATTCTACATTGTTCATGATATTATAGATCAAGATGCTTTGATGGTGTTTTGTTACTTTATCTCTACAGGTATTCTTTAAGTGGGACAAGTAGGAGAAGAGTTGCAAGCTCTATCAAGGAGGAGAGAAATCAAGCAAGGAGTCAAGCGGAAGATCCAGGTTGGTCCCTTTGCTTCTCTCTTATCTATCATACATAGAGGAAATTTCAAATTGCTTTTATTGTTTGCTTCTAAGATAGCTGCCAATATTAGTGGGACTAGTAAGTTGAAAAGAAACTAGTTTTCCTGGAAACAAAAGGGTGACGTGCCTAGGGAGAAAATATTTTGTTTGTTTGTTGTTGATTGTTTGTTTTATAAACTATAGACGGAGCCTAAGTTAGCTAGATATCCTTCGAACTGCTCTTGCTCTGCAATTGCAAAGTAGATGAATGCTGCTTCAGTCAATCTACGGTTTAGTTTATGATTTGAAAATCTGACTTAAAAGCACTCTAAATGCCCTGTTGGTAGCTCAATAACCTCCTAAGATAATACCCCTATACTTTGTTCTTTACTGTCCATAATAGCTCAGCTTAACTCACTAAAATTAGCTGCAAATTTGAGCCAAAACCCACCTCAGTTGCGCTCCATGGCCCATTGCACTATCTGTAACTGGAAGATAGTATGCATCACACCTCCTAAATGTAGTAGGTGAGATGCATCCCTATTTTTGTGAAGCACAGGTACGATGACTGAGTAATCCTATTTCTCTCTTTGAAATTTGAGTTTTTTGTCCTTGTTTTCAACTCTATTTAGTTGTGTTGTTGCTTCTGAACAGTATCTCATTGTTGAAGCCTCCTTGTTTTACATAGTTCAGCCTCCATTGATTAGGATTAGTAAATGTTTTTTATGTATTTGTCAATCATTTGCAATCCTTTGTCAGAAGGTAGCTTAAATCGAACTTTCGTTTTGATGCAAAAAAGTGTCGTAACTGTTGTTTTGTGACAAAAAAGAGGAGTGTCGTAGAATCTTCTTCCTCTAAATAGTTGATTGAACTTTTTGTCATGTATATGATTTGATCTTTTTTTATTCAAAGTGTCAAAAAAAAATTCTATTCGAAATCGAAAAGTGTCGTTTAAGTGTTCCTTTCATTTTGAAAAAGAAATTGTCGAAATGTCGCTTTGAAGAAAATATTTTAGACCTATACTTAGTTTTCCTTTATGCATTTCTCACATTAAGGGAATGAAAAACAAATACATTCATTTGCATTTTCATTTAGACTATGTGCGAAAAATTATTTAGGAAAAGTGCATTTAATGTGTGCTCTTTGCTCTTTGTTTGAAAGAATTGTAATCTTCTTTCCTTAGTAGCTAGGATTTTCATTGCTAAAAGTAAACAATGATTGTTTATCATTTTAATATGCATATTTAGGAATTTTACATCTACATCACGCGGTGAACCTTGAAAGACAAACTTATAAACAAGATCGACTCTAAAATAAATCTCAATGAACTTAACAATGCTTTGGAACCTAACGCAACACATCTAGAGGTATATGCTAGAGACGTGTTCTGATGTCGTAAAATCTAGTAACTATCGTTTTCATCAAAGGTTGGGTGATTCCTCCTCTTTGATACAAAAAGTGCTGGCATGGAATTGTGCTCCCCATACCGTTGAGTATATATTGGGAGACCACAATAGGTTATATCTTTTATCCATAGGAAGCCATGTCTGCCGCCCTATCGATCGCAATGCATTGAACACAACATTCGGGAAGATTGACTGTCGTACATAAGTCCTTGGTAATTTTTCTTTAATTTACCACCAACGTGTATATTGCAGTTTTGTGATTGGTTTGGTAATCCCTTTGTCTAGATTTCTAGAGTAGTCACTTTCGTTCCTTTTTTATTCCTTAAAAGAAAAGGTCCATCTTAGCACTTGTCACTTTAGGCTCATTAAAAATCAAAGGTGACTAGAGTCATCTTTAGCTTTTTCTGGACTCTTAAAAATTGAAAAGGAAAAGTTGTGTCAAAGGGTCGTTAAAATTTATTTAATACGGAATAAAATTTTTCCCCTTAATTTTGAGTTGATCAAGTAATCCGCAATCATGAAAGAAAGTCAATCAAAACCCCGTCATTCGTGGAGACTACCGAGTCAACTGTCTTTGACCCTAGAAACGAAATCATTCTGGGCAAAATGGTCTTGTTTAACTGAGTCCAATTTACCCAAGTTATTTGAAACTTGTGTTTCAAAATCGTCAGAGACTACAATTACTCTGATCATTTCTGGTACATCTGACTTTACAGAAAAAGTTCCACAGTTACAAGAGGACATTAGAACTGATCCTAGCGTAATGGTAGACACTTCTATACCTGAAACAGCTCCATCTAGATCTAATCTAGAAACTGAAGTACACTTACCTGAACATCTGGAATTTGAGTTCCAGAATTTAGAAGGTGTCACCCCTCTAGTGTCTGTTACTACAGAAGCTATACCTTCTTCAGCTCCATAAATATTTTACGGACCTGATAGTCTACCTCTTCCACTTGGATTGATTACTATAAAGGAGATAGTAGAGGATCTTCCCTCCAGTACCCCATTACATTTTGGAACTGGGATCCACTTATATCCTTCTACTCCTGAAGTTGGTTCTTTTAATCATCCTTCATCGCAAGTTCCTGTCAAATCGCTAGGAAATCTTTTGGATAGACTAAATATGTCTGAGCAACCATCAACATCTAGGACTATGTCATTTGATACAACCACAATAGAACTTCCCGCTACTGTTCCTACAATGTTTGTTGGTATACCATCTGTCCCAACTAGTTATCAATCACTAGTTGGAGTCCACTCAAGGACTGTTTTGACGACATGGTTTGTTCCCATTTGTTCATCCGATGTCTCATCTATAATTTCTTATGTTGAAACTCAACAAATTGATCCTGTGTGCCAGTACCAATTTGAGTAGACCAGTCTTCAAGGACCAATATATCCTTTCACCATTGGAATGCCACCATATGGAGGGAAGTATGCTTTTTCATTCTTCGCTCTTAGAGAACAACCATATGAGAGTTTACAACAAAGTTCAGGTCAAACTGGAATTACATCCAGCAGTTGGGTACCAATACTGCCTCAACAACCAAGGGTTGTATATTCAATGCAACTAGCTCAACTTGTGTCAAATATTCCCACTATACCTGCTATTGTGACTGTGTCATAAGTACAAGCAGTACTTGTTGTGTGTCAACCTCAAGTCTCTCAAGTTGCAATACAATAGCCTCTTGTCTCTATGGCTCAATCATAACCTCATGTTAGTACTTCCTTACCTAGAACAACTCAAGCTCAAATGGGTACTATAACTCCACATCTTGGTCCATCATCCAGTATTGGGCAATAGCAAGTGGTCCAACAACCATGGCTGGTGCAATACCAACAACCACAATTCTAGAAAACCTACCGAGGACCTGAGCAACAAGGCTTTGTAGGTAACGAACAACCGCATTTTCAAAACAGTTATCAACAACCATACTATACTGGTTATGTCCAACAACCTTATCAAAGTTACCAGTATCAGATACATTATGCTAGTATGCAAAGACCTACTACTCAGGTGATCCCATCTTATCCTGGGTATGCTTCACCTAACCTGAATTAGCAGTTGCCTTTTGTAGCAACTCTGGAATTACTAGATCTGAACCGGCTGACGAATGATCCAATTGCTTACACCCCTTGGTGGCCAGTGATTCCTCATAAACTTCCCTCCGATATTCCTAAATTCAATGGAAATCCTAGTGAAGATCCATCGAATCACATAATGACTTTTCATTTATGGTGCTCATCTAACTCCCTAAATGATGATTCGATTAAGCTTCACCTTTTTCAGCGAATGCTAACTGGTTTGGCAATGAAATGGTATATTGAATTTCTTAGAGCTTCGTTTGATAACTTCAGCACCCTTACCACTGCTTTTCTAACCCACTTTCAGTTACCCATAAGGTACGAAATGAGGACAGAACTCCTTACCACCTCTAAATAGACAACAACCACTCACATATCTAATCATATTCATGAGTGGTGACATCGTCGTCGAATGGAAAAAATGTATGTTCCTGATCAACTTCTAGCTGAGTGGTTTATTAAGTCATTATTATGTTCTATTACTAAAGATGTGGCAAAGGGAGGATTTGTCACTGAAGAGCAAGTCATTGCTCATATGCAATATATAGAATTGATCTATACTTAGTCTGGCACGC
Organism: Pinus taeda; assembly: GCA_000404065.3. Lineage (NCBI taxonomy): Eukaryota > Viridiplantae > Streptophyta > Pinopsida > Pinales > Pinaceae > Pinus > Pinus taeda. Next base: position 36,007 of record APFE030524736.1, read on the forward strand.
TCTACAACAAAATTCCTGACGCTCTTAGACTAGAATATTCCGTTCCTCCCCATCCTAAATCAAATAGGGACTCTCATGATGGTGATGGCTTGATCAGTACCTCAAGTATGAAAACTACAAAGGCTCCATCTAATAAAGGCCTTAAAGTTTCTAGTCTAAAAGCAAATGACAAACCTCTTGCCTCAGAGATTAATGTTGTGTCATCAGACAAGGGCAAGAATCCAAAGCAACCAGGGGGTAAGAAGAAAACGAAAAATAATAAGAAGAAACAGGAGAATTCAACTCCTGAAAAATCTTCCGAAAATCCTACTGGGCAAAAGAAACCTAGTCAACCATGTTTCATATGTAACGAGGACCATTATGTGAGAGATTGTCCACATCGAGCTGAGATTATGAAATTTTTAAGGACTTCAAGTACCTCAACAATGTTGACTGATCCGTTTCTGAACCCAGAAACTAATCTGGTTGCTATCGATAATGCTTCCCCATCCCAAGTGCTTATGCTATCCATCTCGAAACAATAAAATTATGCTTTGATATCGACGAGGAATAAAGATTATGGGAATCCACAGTCATCAAACAATAAGGCTATAGATGAACCCAATAGTTCGACAACAACTTCGCAAGAATTTGTTCCAACCATCATTCTTGAATCAACTATAAAGCTGCCAAAGGGAGTAATACATAAATCAATAGTTAAGCCTCGTGCCCGAGCAGCATAGAATTATAATATAGTGGAGGATCTAGCTCAATCACCATCTGCTATGTAGACACTTGAAGTACTGCAAAATTTCCCCTCTCAAAATAAAGCTTTGTTATCAGCAATAGGTGGGATTGATCTAGCAAATTCCAATATTGTGGCCTTTAATCATAAAGGATACGAACCTCAGTTACCGGCCCAACTCGCTTTCCTTATACAGGTAAAAGCCCTCAATAAAATTGTTCATCGAACAATTATTGATGAGGAGGAATCTACCTGTATTATGTCAATGAGTTGCTAGAAAACTTTAGGCTCATCACCCTTGTCACGATCATCAATGACATTAAAAGTGTTCGATGGAAGAACATACACACCATATGGGATATTAAGTAACTTGAAAGTTGAACTGGAGGGAAAGATAGTAGAAATTGATGTCAAGGCCATCGATTGAAACCTCGACTGCAATATCTTACTAGGAAGGCCCTGGATTTATGCTATGGCTGCTGTTGTGTCAACATATTTTAGAAATATTGCATTTCCCATCCAAGGTGGAATTACAATCATTGACCAACCAACCTTTTTCCCCAATAGTTCACAAGCTATTGGAAGCATTCCATTGATCCATGGAAGCTCTCAATCACTTCAAAATGTCAGAGTAGGTCTCCTGAAAGACCCTTCCTTAATGGGTACTTTTTCCCTCCCACCTCCAACTAATCTAGCAGAAGTGGCCACAGTGGAAACCTGTCAATGATATCTTCTACATCATCAAAGATTAAGAAGAACTCTGACCATTTTGATAGTTTGGATCATTGTGAGGTGTTGCCCCCAAGCCCTATAGAATCTTTGTAGCAGTCAATTTTCTGGGCCTGGGCGGCAAACCCAAATCAACACTCAGTGAGTGCTTGGATAGATAGGTCTCTAGAGTATGGTACCTCTTCCATTCCTTGGTCTCGTATACATTCTACAGACGAAGGAATCATTTAGTCAATGATGATAGGAGGGATATCGTGGGAAGATTACCACCATCGTTCCCACCTTCAAGACAACAACAAAGATTATTCAAGCGACCTTAATCATCCTTCAGTTTTTTATTTTCTATCAAATTCTGTAAATATAGTGGATTCTGAACAAAATCTATCCAATATTGAGGAAAATATCGCCATTAATATCTTGACCAAACCTAATGTTGTAGAAAATATTCATGTTGGCAAATCTTGTTCTCCTTCAGAGCTAGAAAAATATTGTGCTCTCTTTCGTGAATTTAGAGATGTCTTTGCATGGTCATATGAAGAAATGTCAGGCATTAACTCGAGCATCGTTGAACATGAAATCAAGATGTATCCAGATGTCAAACCAGTATGACAACGGCTTCGATCGGTTCACCCAAAGAAAGCCATCACCATTAAGGCAGAAGTTGAAAAACTATTGCATGGTGGTTTCATTCACCTTGTTCCTCTCACTGATTGGGTATCAAATATTGTTCCTATGATGAAAAATCAAGGAAAGATTAGAGTGTGCATCCATTATAGGGATGTAAATCAAGTGTGTCCAAAGGACAACTACCCTACACCCTTCATCGACCAGATAATTGATGAATGTGCCAGATGCGACATCTTTTCCTTCATGGATGGATTTTTCGGGTATAATCAAATCTATATCCTTCCATGACATCAAACACATCGTTCAACCGTATCTCGATGATCTACCAGCTCATTCGCGAAAGTGGACTAATCATCTGCAACATTTAAGAGCTATATTTCTACGTTGTCGACACTACAAGATACGACTCAATCCACACAAGCGTGTTTTGTGTTGGCTCTGGTTGATTACTTGGTTTTGTAGTTTCTAAGGATGAAATTCGACTCGACCCATGTAAGGTTAGGCAATCCTTGACATGCCTCCACCTTCAAATTTGCTTCAGATTTAGAAACTCCAAGGGAAAGAAAACTTTCTAAGGAGGTTCATTCCAAATTATGCCAAACTTGCTAAAGGTTATACACATCTTTTGAAAAAAGAAGTACCCTTCAACTGGGATCAAGTTGCGTAAGCTTCCTTTGATGCTTTAAAAGGTTCCCTGGTAAAAGCATCGTTAATGTATGCTCCTAACTATCAAAAATACTTTAACCTGTATCTCGCTGCTACAGATACAACCATCACCATGGTTTTAGTACAAGAAGACAATGGAATAGAACATCCTGTGTATTATTTAAGCTGCAACTTAAATGACATAAAAATCAAGTACTCCTATGTTGAAAGGCTAGCCTTAGCAGCTCTTTAAGAAGTACAGAGATTTCGACACTATATTCTCTTTCGTAAAACTACCATTTTGTCAGATTGCAACCCTATGACCTACATTCTATCGTGTCAATTACTAGGGGGAAAATATTCCAAATGGATAGCCATTTTGCAAGAGTTTGATTTGGAATTCACCAAATCCAAATCAAATAAATCTCTAGTATTCACGGAGTTACTTTGTGTCCTCCCATCGTGATCCAACGATTTAACATCTAAAGCATCAATCATGGATGAAACTCTGTTTTTGATGTCATCAAGCGATCCGTGGTATGGATATATACTGATCTATCTCCAAACCCAAACCTTTAGGTCTAACTCCTCTCACTATGAACAACAGTGTATTCAATACCAAGCCAAATACTACATGATCGCCGGTGATACACTTTACTGTCGTGGTGTCGATATAGTTCTGGGAAGGTGCCATACACATGAAGAGGCCGAAAAAGTCCTAAATGATTGTCATTCAAGTGCGTGTGGGGAGAATCAATCTGGTTACGATATGGCACAAAAGATCTTACGATCTGGTTACTTCTGGCCCACTATATTCAAAGATTGCATAATTGCAATCAGAAGTTGCCATGCTTATCAGATTTTTTATTGCAAACCAGATTACCACCTGCACCACTACATCCAGTGGTTTCTATTGGGACATTCGCTAAATGGGGCATAGATTTCATGACATGTAACTCCACCTCAGCCAGGGGGCATGGGTATATTATAGTCTTGATTGACTATTTTACAAAATGGGCCAAGGCAATGCCTACATTAAACAACAACAACGAAGTAACTGCTGTTATGAACCAGCTCAAGAAAAGATAAAAAAGATAGATCAACGCCTTAGAATTCAGCCTCTTGGAGGGGGCAACCTCCTTTACATTACATAAATGAACAATTCTTGGATGATACAAATGAAAAAGCCTCCTTTCTATATATAGGAGTCTAAGGAGTCACAATATAACCCAACCGACCAAACAATAATAATATAAAGCCACAAAAATAACAATAGAGGGATTCTATGGGGCACAGTAATAACAATATGGGAGCAATAGGGGCACAACAATATTAATAAGGGGTATAACTACAATAGTAATGGGGTAATCACTAGTATTATAGGGACCCAACATTCCAACTTTGGAACAACGCTTTTTGAATTTTTGTTATTTCAACTTTGGAACAACACTTTTTTGTGTTTTTGTTGTTCTAACTTTGGAATAACACTTTTTTGCGTCTTTGCTGTTTCAACTTTGGAACAACACTTTTCTACGTTTTTGTTGTTCCAACTTTGGAACAACACTTTTCTCTATTTGTCTACTGTTCCAACTTTGGAACAACACTTTTTTGCATTTTTGTTGTTCTAACTTTGGAACAACACTTTTTTGCGTTTTTGCTATTCCAACTTTGGAACAACACACTTTTGCGTCTTTGCTATTCCAACTTTGGAACAACACTTTTCTGCATCTTTGTTGTTCCAACTTTGGAACAACACTTTTCTGTGTTTTTGTTGTTCCAACTTTGGAACAACACTTTTATCTGTTTGTTTGTTGTTCCAACTTTGGAACAACACTTTTTGTGTTTTTGTTGTTCCAACTTTGGAACAACACTTTTTTGCGTCTTTGCTGTTCAAACTTTGGAACAACACTTTTTTGCGTTTTTTCTCTTTGAACTTTGGAAAAATAATTTTCTCTATTTGTCTGCTATTCTAATTTTCGAACAACGCTTTTTGTGTTTTTGCTGTTCCAACTTTGGAACAAAACTTTTTGCATTTTTTTTGTTCCAACTTTGGAACAACAATTGTTTGCATCTTTGTTGTTCCAACTTTGGAACAATACCTTTTTACGTTTTTGTTGTTCCAAGTTTGGGACAACACTTTTTGTGTGTTTTCTGTTCCAACTTTGGAACAATACTTTTGCGTGTTTGCTGTTCCAAATTTGGAACAACACTTTTTACGAGTTGTTGTTCAAACTTTTGAATAGCTGCTGTTCCAACTTTGGAACAACATTTTTTGTTGTTTGATGTTCAATCTATTGAACAACACCTTTTTCTTACATTATTCTACTGTTCAATCTATTAAACAACACTTTTTTTCTTTTTTTTTGCATTGTTTGCTATTCAATCTGTTGAACATCACTTCTTTTCCTTTTGTGTGATTTCTCTTATCTTATCTTAGCCCCATTTTTCTTTTATTCTTCATTTTGTTTTCTTTTCATGGCATGAATTACAATTCAATCAATTGAACAACACTTTTGCATGTTTTATTTTTGTTGTTCAAACAATTGAGCTATTACTATCAACCAATCAAACAACACTTTTTGTGTTTTTGTAGGAATAATTGCGATTTCTCTTTACTATTTCATCGCCAGTAATTTTGTCATTTTTCTTTCTCTTTTATGTTTTGAATTAAAAAAAACCATCTGGTTAAATTTGTGACTATGATAAAGAAAAAAAGTAACATTAATACCATTATGACTTATAAAACCTTTTGATGGTCATCTATATTCCGAAACTGCATGGTGCACCTATATAAGGACTGATTAAATATCTTCTCTTTGGACACATCATAAAATGATTTATTATTCTAATACCATGCGAGTTTATCTTTTACACTTTCAAAAGGATAAATCCCTTTGATATCATGATATGCAGGGAAAGCATAACTTTTATTGGCATTTTTTTTACTTCTTATTCCATCCCTAACTCTTAAGGAGTAAACGAGCCTCCCTCCCTTTACAATATAATCATTAAAATATAAAAATATGAATATTGTACAAGCGTTGTCTTAAAGAGGATAGGTGGTCTCATTGGGAGCCAGCCTACCATTATCATAAGGGTGTAATAGGTGGCATTCCATTATGGCCACCACACCAAGGTAATGACCTTCTTGATAGTTAAAACCGTCAGAATGACAGGGGGTCTCATCACGAGCTAGCTTGATCACTTTGTTATATTCTAGTGAATGGCACAATGATTATTTGGTTACCATGCCAGCATAGTAGTTTTTCTATAGCAATAAAAAACAGAAAACTATGTAAATACTAAATATAAGACTCTAGCTCATTTTTGGGGTTAAAAAGAAACCCTGTCGAGGCTATGAACACCTGCTGGCAGTAGTGGTTCTACTTGTGGTATTGAAGTACTATGTTACACTGCCAAATACTCTCTATCCTATTACCCCCTATGGATTCATTTTTGAAGGATAATTTACCATTTGAACAACGTTTCTAATTTAATTATCCAACAGGCATGGTAAACTATATATTTATAAACATTATATCATTATTATCCAATCACTCTACCACCAGTCATTAACATTTATTTCCAGTCATGCTTTCGTCATATTTTTCCCTATTTTATTTTATGAACATTTCACATCTTTTGACCTGTACTGCTCTGATTGATTTTTCTATATTTACAGCATTTTGATTGATTTTCCTACTGCATTTATGAATCCTGAACATCCTTTCGCTTTTTCCTATGCTTTATCATCATGGAGGCCCTTTTCTAATTTGAGGGGGGAAGGTATGCAATTCTGCCATAACTTGTTGATTTAACAAAATATTGCATTGATACAAATATTTTTTTTCTAATTGAAATATTTGCATGTGGCTTATATGTTGTTGTTCAAAGCTAAAACTGCGGATTCAAGAAAATTGCATACAGATTAGTGAATTGTTTACAGGAGAATAACAAGTATGGGGGGAAACTCTATTTGCAGCAAGTCCACACTATTGCAACTAACAGAAGAGGGTCGAGCAACTCACAAACAAAATGTGCTTGCATGGCTTCTACCTTTTGTATCACTTTCAGCATCATCTCAGCCAACATCAACTTCAACAAATAGAAATCCATACATGTCATTCCACATTTTTCCGGAGGCAAAACTTGAGGTAAAATAGCATAAATTTCTGATTTATTAAAAGTTTAGTAGAATTTTATGAAAATCCATTGAGCATTATTTATCATCTTTCATCCACATCTTTGCCACTTCCCATTTTTCAGAGACATAAAAGCTTTCAGTCTGGGGGAGTGTTACTTTCATTCATTTATTTATTATCATCACGCCATCATCCATCGATCTGCTTATTCATTCTCAAAACCTCTCTTATTCCATGTTGTTTTACACCAAGCATAGATTTCAACCACAATTGTAGCAACCACCTCAATTTGTTTTCTAGTATTGCATGAGGGCATGCTAATTCTCCAGTTTCGGGGAGGAATTGCTACACATGATGGATTCTACTTCTTTATCATTTAAGGCATACAATTTCACTTTTATATAGTGTAAAAATTGATTTGTGCATACCTTTAAAACTATGAACTGAATTCTTGTGATTTTTTAACAGTAAAGAGGTATCATTAAAATACACAAACCCAAAAAATTTCAAGTTAAATTAGTTTGTAAAATTTCAGAAATCATGCACTACCACCTACAACCATTTTTCTTATATTTCATGCTCTGTGCATCAAAACGATATGATTTTTGGATTAGAGAGGTATTAACATAGTAGAAACCTTCTTGCGAAATTTCAGTAAAATCTGGTTTGTAGTTTTTTGGTTAATGAAGTTTGCCATTAGTTATATCATATTTTGCTGCAACTTCATATGCATATGGTTGAAACTCAATGTGAAAATTGTTACACCTTCATCAACATTGCTAAAATTGAATATTTATTACTCATTTGTTCCATCACTTTCATGACTTGGGATGAACATCTCTTATAGCTTGGTTAATACAGAGGCTTTGGGGTTGCATGAGGGCATGCAACATATTCAGTTTGGGGGTATGTTGGGCCACTAATTTGTCATTATTATTATTACTTTTTGAAGCCTATTTCACCCATTTCTACCATTCTTTATCACGTCATTTATCATAATTTATCATATAATTCCATTTTATAATTATTTATGCTCTTATGGATAAATATTATTTTTGTCCTTTATTTTTAGTAAATTAATGATTATTATGCATGATTTTACCAATTATGGTTTATTAATGGATTTGTTGTAACATCACTTGTGATTTTAGCCTCCAAGACCTTTTCCAGATTGCAAATTTAATATCCAACTCACAAATAAATATTCCAACGTAGAAATTCGCTAGAATAAGAAGTGATGGTTTTGCATTGGACATTTTAGACAAATGAAGGGGAATCTGGAAAATAAGAAACATGGGTTTTGTCCAGAATGGACCGAATTAGTTTTTTTATGGGCATTTTTCCAAAATTTGGTTCGTATTAAGAGAAACGAAACGTTCTTCGAAGACGATTTTTTGAGATTTGTTGTTGCGGCCATTTTCCAAATTCCTCCAGTTGCAATACCAAATTTGGCTTGTTCCTGCTTAAGGTTCTTGGAAAGATATTTTAGACATGGTCTTGCTAATCAATTTGTTTTTTATAATGCAAATTTGTAATGGAAATCATTTGGTAATCATCTTTGCTGTAACTTCCCTTTGTTCTTTGTGTATTTAAATGAAAATAGAGATCAAAGAGAGGATGATAATATGGAGAGAAGTTTTCCACCATTTACTTTAGTTGTAATTTTAATATACAAAGCGTTATTTTGAAACACATCATGCTCTAATGACATTTGGATTTGATGAATAATACATTTTTTTTGTTGTTCATTTGTGATAGTCTGAAGTAATCCAGCAATAATCACTAGCAGCTTGGACCCGGTCTCCAATGGATCTTACTGTTGTTCCTTGTTTTATACTTTTCTGTTTCCTACAAGTTTATTTTGCTTTACAGCTTTGTAGTTGATTTACCTTCATTAATTCAGATTTCATGTATTCATCTTATTAATTCGTAATTCTGTCAATTGATTTCATTCATTTATGTTGTGGAGTGAATTAATCATTAGATGATAATTGTTTATCGTTCATTTAAAAGATAGTGTTATTAATTAGATTAGATGCTTTGTTTTTATGCAGTAGTTTAGATTCAGCTAAAAGAGCTCTATTACTGCTACGATGCACTCAATTGATGTAATTGTAATTAGAATCTCTTGATTAAGATTGACTTTGGTTTAGATTAAGATTTAGTTTGATGCTTGAATAGGTTAATTTCCTTGAAGTTCCAAGCTTGATATTTAGGTTTGATCCATTTACTTTTGTATTGAATTTAATAATTTATCTTAAGGTACTATTCTCTATAGATATAACAATTTCCATCACTTACACATATTGTTTACACTCTTGAAACAAGAAAGACTTACCTAGGTTGATAATTAATGTGAGGCAATTAGGAGTTCTAAAAGACACCTTATATGCACCCAACATGAACCCTATATGCGGGTGCTCTATCCACCATCAATTCATAGTTTCTGAAGTTGCGCTCATCACGCCCTAGCAACCTACAGAAGTTGTAGAAAATTTGTTTTGGTGTTTGTACAAACTTCTGCAGCAAATGACAGTTATCTGTTGTATGTTTTCCTACTACTTGACACATAGTGCACCACAATGTAGGCCCCATGCTTGGTCCTGCTTAACCTTCTAGCCCCAAAGGCATTGGTCCTTCTCCTACCATGTAGTTCACAAAGACTAGGCAATCATATTTGTCATGCCCTTGACCCTTGCATTTCAGGTACCATACCTCTACGTGCACCCCTGGTCGAACTGTTATGTCCTACTTAAATCTTTGCATGTTCAGGCAAATACTTTTCAACTTCACATAGATCTGCTAAATCCCCAGATTTGGATTTTGTATTGGTGTTTCATTCGATCTCATTGTAACTTCTAAGGCCTCTACCTGAGTCGTTATCTTCTATTGGGATAATACAACCCTCAGGAGTGGTAGGAGAAAAGCCATGAATCATTCGCAGTGTTGTCCATCTGTTAAGTTCATATTAGCTTCGTATATTTTACACTTCAATATTTGATCTAATTCCCAAGGTATTTTACCTAGTTTCATCGTGATTTCCTTGAACGTTATAATCAATTGTAACTCAAATTTAGCCCTACTGAATTCTTTGTTCAGCGTGGTTTGGATGTATGCTACTCCAACGTTTGGGTTATCATTAGAGTATTTAATGTACCAGGTTAGTGCGCGATCCTACAACACACTAACCAATGTTGCCTTCATCATGTGATCATATGTAATGCCTTGAGCTTCCAATATAACTTTCACCATGAACCAGGATTGGTACGGGTCCTCATCTCCCAAGCCTTTAAAGAAAGGCATCTTCACAAACTTTTCCATGTTGAACCGTGGTGGAGGTGGATGTGGTACGGGTGAAGTCGCAGATGATCGTGGTGAAGTTGGAGGTGGTGTGGGTGGAGATGGTAGTCGTGGGAATCCTTGTCTTATTAATTGAATAACACTTTGTGGAGAAGCATGTGCTACTCCCTCTTCATCACCTCGTGGAGTTGAAATTAATGGACTATATTCAGGACCCTTTCTTCCTTCATTCCTATAAGCTTTTCCACTTCACGTAGCTCTGAATATCATGGTAGCTGCATAATCCTTTTTCGCACAATAGCATCTTAATCCAAGTATTCAAAGACTTCTAGTACTTACCTCGTTGTCCTTTGAAAAAGCACCACTCTGCCTTGTTGTAGCTGACTAAGGTATTGACTGCAAATCCTGCTATGATGTGAATGAGCCAATGATCAACAATGTGGGTGATCTTGTTCACAGAGGCTTTGAATCTCTGTACTAACTATGGAGTCCAAACAATAGGACTGTCAAGTCTCCACCTTCCTTAGCTATGTGCTAGCTTTGCGATCCACTAGTATAGCTCAACCAGAAAGGAACAAAAAAACATATCATGTATTTCTGTATATAGGTACCTGTCCAGGCATTGTTCCCTGATCAGTCACAGGAATATGTTCTCTTGCACCGCAAATTCGTGGATCTTCCTATCCAACTAGTCTCTGCTCTCTTTCTTAGTTGGATTCCAATGATATGACATCACACATCTATTATGCAGATTCTTATCTTGGGAACATAACCATTTGTTGGATTGGTGGGGCCTAACCAAGGTTTAGCGTTAGCTAGCCAAACAAATCCCTACACTACTAGCCCTCTCGGCATCAGCCTATGAAGCATGGAGTGAAGTCTCACCCAAAGTACTATGGGGGATGTTGGAACCAAGTTTCCGCAACCTAAGATGGTCATGATGTTGGTTTATTCCTCCTATTCCTACTTTCATGCATGTCATTGAGTTTTTAGCTCTGCCTTCCTAGCCCTTTATTTCGCCCTTCAGTACCTCTGCGAAGGGGTATGATTGGTCTTCGCACAACCCCGTCCTGTAGTTTAGGTACTTTCACACTACTAAAGCAATGTCTAGAACATGTTTCCAAGTTATCCTTAAGTGTCTTACTTATCTTATTAAACAACCACAGTTAGTGCCGTGTAAACAGATACCCTTATTTGCGTTCAATTATCCAATGTAATTACATACATTCATGTATCACATAGGCATTATAATTGAAATTCATACACAATATGACAAGATGCATTAATAGGAAATAAAGACACAAAATTTGTAGAATAATTATCTTTATTGATATCTTCAGATGATTACAGACTCTATCCACCCTACGCACATAGCTGCAAGGGTCCGCACACTGATGCAGGGTTAGCCCTGCTTACACCCACAGTATGCATACACAATGCATAAGCACATGAGTTCCAAGAAATTAACTCTCTAAGGAGTCAATATCTTCAAAGTTAAGGCCTCCTTATTAACCCAATGGAACCATTCATTACAATAGCCCAGTCTTTCATTTCTTTCTATTGGAACTCTATCCACCCTTATAAACCTTAGCTCAAACCCTAAGCCACACATTATGCCTTCATAACATTATTGCCACATATATTTAATAAAACCCTCTTCAAAATTTGGTTAATGCAAACTTAACCCATAAAACCCTCTATCGACACTTTATCTCTATTACAAATAGAAATGCACATGAACTGCATAACATACCTTTTCGACTTTTTTTAAAGCCTTGCATAGTTTCCAAGGTTTCCCCTTTATCACTAATCACAATCAGCTGCTTCACGGTCACATTAACACATGCCTCCTCTGCATCTGAAATGTGATTACATTGTCGGATTTCAAATATTATACAACTGCACTTATAAACCTTCTCAGGTTCGCTTCTTATCGCTCATCACATTACTTCTATGATTTCCGCATTACACAGAAAAACACACAGAACTCTACTTCAAATGGAATTGAGTCTGCCTCTATAAATATTTAGGTCTGTGCCTTTCAACCATTTCTGAAGCGCTGCTCCTTCCTTCCTCTGATCTTCGATCCAAACAAGACTGTATATCTAGCTTCCGATGGGATGGTTGCAATGAAATCGCTATCGCTATTGCCTTATGTAAAAGGATCATTCCAAGCTCATTCCAATAGCTCTGATTAAATCTTGACGATTGATCTGGCAATCAATCCAATGATCGAGATCCTTCCCTATTCCAAAAGTTGCTTGACGGTCCTCCACCATTGATCTACACTTAGTAGATCCAATGGTCCACGATGTTTTCAGGTGAGATACAAACACAGGGAATGACCACCCGATAAGTGGTTTCCCTCTCTCTCCTCCCTATTGTGTGTCACGATTTGTATGGAATCGAGGCCAACAAGAGAAATACCACTTACGGCCTTCACCTCGTCCAAAATACCACTTGTGCTTCTAAACTGCATTTCTTTGTTAAAAATCGTTGATGCGATATTTCAACACTAACCCATGCGACATGATCTAGATCATTGATCTATATGATCCAACAATCGATGTGTACTGACACCTCAATTCTCATTTTGTCCCTTTTCACTTGGTTTTTACGCTATTTCTTCAATTTTCTCTGTGGTTCAAGTTCTTCAAAAGGTTCTAGGTCTTCTGCTATTTTGTTACGCACTCTTCCTCCTGGACATAACTTCGCATGCTCCTTTGATCGATGGCACTTCAAAGCATTTCTTGATCCTTTAAGTGGATTCAATGATCCATTACGACTCCTTCAAATCATTCTTCTCCTCTACATAGTCCCTTAGGACTCCGCATGCAACCTCTGTTACAGAACCTACATATTCACGCATAAATAAATCATTACATACTTATTTCACACATTTACACAGTTCCAGAATAACCTTTGTATATATATAAATATGAACAATTGATTACATGTCGAGACTCTCTGTCTCTCAGACCTACTCTTCGATATCAGTGGCCTCCTTCTCTTACAATCTGCCCGTAGGCTTACATTTATATCAGAAAGGTTCTGTTAAACTAATTCTAGTTCAAACCCTTAATCTACTGAAATAACTCCTAAATGTCCTCTCTAGTTCCTCAAATCATGAACTACCTTAATAGTTATAATAGACTTCTAACTCCCTTGTCATTATTAACAACTCATGTTCTCCTTAATTTGAGAGCATTTACAACAACCCCACAACATCTAATTAATTCTTATCCTACTCATTCAAAAGCCTAAATATTACATTAATTCATTACTTAGGAATCCAACTTAATTAAAATACATGATACCCTATTTCTACTCAAATACAATGATTTTCTCTTGGGTTGAATGCTCCTGCACTAGACTCCCAAAGTAGAAAATATTCATGATCTCTTGATCATGTTCTTTCATGTGTTGATAAAAACCTCCAGGGTCCCAAATTTAGTTTGTAGCTGCCCAAGTATCTTTCACCTTTACTGCTGCTGTATTTCTGCTGTCTTCTGTTTCATCTTCCTCTTCTTTTCAATCACGTTCAAGTTTTGATCAACCATTGTTCCTGCTACTATCATTTTCCCCCATATGACTGCTTCATCATTAGCTGCCATAACTCTTCAATCTCCATCTCTAACATATCTTTGATCTGGTTCACATTCTTCCATTCACTGTTACATCTTTGTCTCTACTTCAGGTTGTTGATGTTGTTCACTGTCTCTTCAAATTGTTGTTGGTTATTTTCACTTTGTAGTTGTTGGTTTACATTTTCTTCTACTTTTGCTCTTACTCCAACCTTTTCTGCCCTAGATATTGTTGTAGTTACTTCTCTAGGTACCACTGTAGACATTGCTTCCACCCAATCTTCCTAAATATCTTTAAGGATATCTCCCTCTACAACATCTAATTTCTGCATTGACTTTTGACTTTCTAGCATTCTCTCTAGCAATTGAGCATATTTGATCAATGGATTAAATTCTTCCACAGAATCCTCTTCTTTCATCTTTATTTGGATGCTCATCTGTGCCAAATTTCCTCCAGCATTTGCAACTAAACCTGTATTCACAAAACATTTGTTAAAATCAAAAGCATAAGGCTTCAATGCCTTATTTTCTTTTGGCAACAATTCAGTTTGCTTCTCTCTTTCTTTCTCCTCTGTCAGCACATCAGTCTGCTTATTTGAATTCTCAAAAGAATTCATGAAATTGTCAGTTAGCCTCTCCTCCACATCATCTATTTCAATGATGCCTCCCTGCTTTTATTCATAGTAGTGATCTTCCTCTTCCTTAGCCTGCTTCTGGTTAACTCTTCTTTGAAATTGTTTTATTCTTACTCCCTCCCTTTCATCCTTACCCTCTTGTTCATTAAGAACCTCCATATCATCTTCAAACAATATTTTTCCTTCCTCAATGACATTCATTGGATTATTTCTTTGGGAAAACATCTCTTTAGTATTTATTGGAATAAGACTGCCATTTTCCTCCTCTATGATAGTTCTAACATTCTACTACCTACTCCTAGGTGACTCTTCTGTCTCCTTCTTGGTCTAGGACCTTGCCATCTTAGTCTTGATTTGAACAGAATTCAAATTCTACTCCTTTTATCTGACAAACTATAAATTTTGTTCATTCTCCTATGATGTACATGCAATCATCCACAAACTATTAACTTTAAAATCATAAGACTTGGTGGTCTTACTTGACTCTTCAGTCATCACATTTCCTTGCTGCTCTAAGTCTTCTACGTGATTCAGCTCCTCAGGCTCAACTTCATCTCATTTCTTCACAAGGAATGGTTCTTGTCTTGTAAGAGCCCCAACTATTAATTTGTCAATGAGTTCTTTCTGTTGTAACAACTCAATACATTCCTCCTTTCAGAGGTCTTCTTCATCATACTTTGTTTGGTATCCAAGTACTCTTTCGTTCAAAACTTGTACTAAGCAATCTTGCTTTCACTTTTCTTCAAGGAATCCTGTGTTCCTGACTACTCCAAGCCTCTACTGGAAATGCTACAATCTCCTAGGAACTTCAAAAGTTCCCCTTACGATCTTCTACTATAATATATACCATTCATTCACTTAACTTATGCACATTGTCTTATTTTGTGTGCAAACTCCTTTCATAGGAAATATTTCCCCGTTCTTATTACAATTCTTCTTTGATACCACAAATGATGCAGGGTTACCCTCGCTTACACCCACAGTATGCATATACAATGCATAAGCACATTAGTTCCTGGAAAATAACTCTCTAAGGAGTCAAAATCTTCAACCACCAATGGTGAAGGCCCCCTTATTAACTCAACGGAACCATTCATTACAATAGCCTAGTCTTTTATTTCTTTCTATCGGAACTCTATCCACTCTTATAAACCTTAGTTAAAACCCATAAGCCACACATTAGGCATTTATAAGATTGTTGCCACATATATATAACAAAACCCTCTTTAAACTTTGGTTAATGTAGACTTAACCCATAAAACCCTCTTTTGGTGCTTTACCTTTATTATAAATAGAAATGCACATAAAAATGCATAACTTACATTTTCGCTATTTTTTAAAGCCTTGCATAGTTTCCAATGTTTCCCCTTTATCGCTAATCGCAATTGACCTCTCCGCGGTCACATTAACACACACCTCCTCTACATCTGATATGCGATTACACTGTCAGATTTCAAATATTATACATCTGCACTTATAAACCTTCTCGAGTCCACTTCTTTTCGGTCATCACATTACTTCTCCAATTTCCACATTACACAGAAAAACACATGGAACTCCACTCCAAAGCTTAAGGCCAAAACTAAAATGGGATTGAGTCTGCCTCTATAAAATTTTGGGTCCGCACCTTTTGACCATTTTCGAAGCACTGCTTCTTCCTTCCTCCGATCTCTGATCCAAACAGGACTGTAGATTTGGCTTCCAATCCAATGGTTGTGATTAAATTGCTATCGCTATTGCCATATTTTAAATGGTTGTTCCAACCTTGCTCCAATAGCTACGATTAAATTTTGGCTATTAATCTAGCGATCGATCCAATGGTCGAGATCCTTCCCCATTCCAAAAGTCACTTGACGGTCCTCTGCCATTGATCTACACTTAGTAGATCCAATGGTCCATGATGTTTTCAGGTGAGATACAAGCACGGGGAATAATTGCCTGATAAGAAGTTTCCCTCTCTCTCCTCGCTGCTACGTGTCACAATTTGTATGGAATCCGGGCCAACGAGAGATATACCACTTACGACCTTCACCTCATTCGAAATACCACTTGTGTTTAAACTTCCTTTCTTTTTTAAAATTTGTTGATGCGATATTTCAACACTAACCCATGCAACATGATCTGGATTGTTGATCTATAAGATCCAACAGTCATTGTGTACTAACACCTCACTTCTCCATTCATCCCTGTTCACTTCGTTTTTACATTGTTTCTTCAATATTCTCTGTGGTTCGGGTTCTTCAAAAGGTTCTAGGTCTTCTACTATTTCGCTGCATACTCTTCCTCCTGGACTTAACTTCGCATGCTCCTTTGATCGATGTCACTTCAGAGAATTTCTTGATCCTTCAAGTGGATTCAATGATCCATTATGATTCCTCTGAATTGTTCTTCTCCT
>APFE030524736.1:59972-86535 GCA_000404065.3 Pinus taeda
CACAAAACCATAGGTGGATCCGCCCAACCTAACATAGGGTCCAAAACCAAAATTTTCCAGGGCGCTGCCCCAGACCCCATAAAGTGGGGTTACGGGTACCCCTCAAACCCCCTGTTAACTATGTGGAAATAATATAACACAACCCAACATGAGGAAAACACTTTTTGAAGGAGAGGGGCATGTTAGGCCCCTATACTACTATTGTAATCCCTTATTATTATTAGTACAACCCCCTTATAATATTGTTGTGCCCATGTAGTCCTCATATTGTTATTATTGTGCCCCATAGAAGTCCACTATTGTTATTATTGTGCCCTTACATTATTATTGTTATGTCGGCTCTGATTATATTATGACCTTAGACTCCTATATATAGAAAGATGTCTTGTCATTTGTATAATCCAAGAATTGTTCATTTGTGTAATGTAAAGGAGGTTTTCTCCTTGAAGAGGCTGAATTCTAAGGTGTTCAACTATCTTTTCTATCTTTTTGTGAGTTGGTTCCATAACATACATGACCCCCTATGTCTACTAAAATACAATTATTTTCCATTGGGTTGAATGCTCCTGCATCACACATTGAGTTGCAGACTTATACCCTAGGCCTCTTCACACTCAGGTGCAGAGCCTCTACCCACTCTATGACCTGAAACTTAATCTATTCTCCTTATCACTCAAGACTTCATCTACAACTTATGGCTCTAAAAACTTATTCGTAACTCTCTATAGATTACTTAACTCTTTTTATACAATCACGTGGTCCGTGGACCATGGGTAGATATTTTACAACTGACTTTACTTTACGAAATAGGGTCAGACAACCCTTTATGAATCATGACACCTTCACACTTCGTGACCACAAAATGTAGAGACTTTACAACTTTATTACAAAATTCGACTGAAAACGTGGGGTTTTAGCCCCAAGACTGTCCCTGGGGAATCTCGTTCCCAACAGCTTACTAAAAAATAATGTTTGAGATCTTGGTCGTTGACAAGAAGGTTTTAAACCCTCCCATAAAGTGATTCTAGACCATATGTGTGAGGGCCAAGCTTCTCCTGAACCAGTATCAGACTATCAGGTTCCTCCACTAGAACCTGGTAATATCCCGAAAGACCATTAAGAAAAGACAACATTCCTACTTCACATACTACGTGTAACATAGGTTCTGATGATGGTATGGTGTAGTTATTTTTTTTCTAGGAGCAGTTCAAGTTTCGGAAATCAATGCATAAGTGGATTCCCCCAGATTTCTTATGTACAAAACTTAAATTAGAAACCCAAGTAAAATAAAAAAACTTTGTAGGTGATCCAAGCATCCAACAACTTAGTCATTTATTTCTGTATAAGGGGTTCAAGTGACGGCATACTTTCCTTAGTTTTTGATGAAATGGCTTGACCCCTTGTTTTATTGGAATCACGTGTTGGATTATTCATATGTCGTATGTACTCAGGCCATCATATGCCCACGCGGACACATCCCGTTATTGTTTGAACAAGCGGACAAAAACTTGCCACTCCTGCAGTGTGTAGCACGTACTAAGAATACTGAACTTTAGATCATGGTCTGTTCCTAGATTGATCTACTCGTTCATCATGGTCTAACTATGGGTTTTGCTATTTCTTGAACCTTGAAAGTGGTTCTATATGTCATAGATCCGTTTGAGAGAAAGCACACCCTTGGGGATGAGGCTACCTTTCTTGTCATCAGCTACAAGTTGTAGGGACTGCTCATGCTCATCTTCATCAACTGATGTGTCCTTGAACGAGTCAACATTGTCCACGAAGTGTGGTATTTGTTAATCATCATCAAAAGAGCATAGATTATTTATGTTATTCGGGATAGAAGGATTAAAAAAAAATTCAACAGTAAATCTATCCCTAAGCAGTGACATGCTAGGAGCTACATTTCCTAAGGTATCAACAACTTAATCATGCATTCTTAGCACAAAATGATATTGAATGCTTGGAAGTTAGAGATTAGTCACCATACCTCTTATTGGCAACTTTTGAGATCAGGTGATAAACAATGAATGGTGTTACATACCTGCCATACCACGATTTCTGGATCACCTACCACTTTGAGCACATCAATGTTGAGGCTAATGGCCTTTTGCAAGCCCCACGTGAGTGCTTTGTATTATGAAATGTTGTTTGTTCACTTGAACTCCAAGCTGTTTGAGACCAAGTTTTTCTTATTATTTGTGTCAATCAAGACAGACTCAGCTCCAGAGCCATCTTGTGTCTTTGATTCGTCAAAATACATGGTCCATATATCATATGTACACAAATCATTCGACACACTTGTACTACTACTACTGTTGCTACTACTATAGCTATTTCTCCTGCTCCTAATGTGACAATGTGTTTTACAGGTTTCATTTCCATCAGTTAGGTAAGGTAGGAGACCCAACTGCGCGTCTAGTGGGGTTGTAGCTAGCTATGTGAGATAACATGCCAACGTTGTTTCCAAGAGGAAGTCACTGAACATGAGATTTGTGAAGGCCAATGGTTCATTCTCACCATTGATGGGAGCGATGTTATGCCTCATGTATCTCGAGGATAAAACCTAGATTTGATTGCTTTTTCCTTGATATGGAAGCCATAAGTGTGACCAGTCTGAAGCAAAGTACCCATTCAACTTGCTAGACCAATATTTTCTAAGAAGTAAGCCATATAATTCTAGTATGTCCACAACAACAATATTTATGAATTTGTGAACTCAGTCATCATGAGATAGTCAAATGATCACATCTTAAAGTTCTGCAATGGATGGTATGCATATACGATCGAGTTGGATCATCTACGATGATGTGTTGATCCATTGCGCATTAATCTTCTTGGCAACGGAGAGTAGCATGAAGTTGGCTAATGCACAAAAATCAAACAAATAGCTGTGAACTTTGCAGTTAAAAATTTCAAATGAAAGAAGGAATGGATAGAAAACATAGTTTTCTTCTTCCATCTAGAGTATGTTGAGTACAGTTGTGAGTGAACCGAGAGATGTGCTTACTCCATTGCTAGTAGAGGTTACACTTTATGTGTATGTTTTCCCCAGTATATGCAACAAATTATCCCACTGACTTTGAATCTTAGCCAACTTGAACAAACTAATTTTTGCACAAGTTTTCTTCATGTTTTCAGCAATGTTATAATTGAGAGGAGGTATACTCACAAAGATGTCCTGGGTTGGATTGATGTCTATACTATTTGGCATAGTGTTATGTAGTTTGTTACTCATGGACGTACTCCTCTCCACCATTATCTTCTCACACTTTCTTTCTGTTGTATTCTTTTGGATGATTGGTGGATCAACCTTCCTCAGTAGTTCAATATTTTCTCGTATTTCCCCAAATATAGGGGGATCCCCTTGACTTATGAGATTGAATCGACCACTTTTCTTTTGGGGATTCTTCTAAGTGTTTGTATTATTCACTACTTGCAAGCACTAATACATGATGATTACCTCCCAGTGTTCGGTGCCTCGTCAAGTGTAGCATATTCATCATTGTTTGTGTCTCTCGTATGGCACTACCTATTTATCACTATGTTTGGTATATGGTTTCATACTAAGTTTGGAACTCATTTCCAATCCCAACAAGACCCTTCTGAGTGATTGTCTTCATGGAATGAGCAAAGTTCATCATTCACGCACCATTTTATCTAGACCACTGAGCTCGATCTCTGTGCATTTTTATCTAAGAAGCAGTTGATTCTTGACGACATGCTTTTGTTTTGTTGTTTGGGAGGCCAGCTGCTCATAGATGTTTTGATCGTTTGTTATTTCAACTCAAACACTTCCGTTGTTAAGTTCTTGACAAGATGAGTAAGGGTTTCAATGTCACCTTCTTCCTTGTCTTTACCCTTGCTCGCCGCATCCTGGAGCTTCTTGCTCACATCTCTAGAGTCTTTTGCACATTCATCATCCTTGATGATTTCAATCACGCACAGGTCCTTCTCGAAAATGATTTCCGCAGTTTTCTAATAATGTTGGTTGCGCAACTCGCTTGACGAACTGTGAAATATTGGTTCGTAGTGCATATGTGTAGTAGTCAATAGTGATGGAGTCATGGGGTTTCATGTATGTTGCAAACTTATTCAATATGTGCAAAAACCTCTAATTGAATTATTTTACCTTTTCTTTCAACTCCACCTTCAAACTACCCAACTCTTTGAGCAACATGGTCGAGGTCTTGTCATGAATCTTTTTTTCCAAAAATATCTATTTGAACATGACCCAGTTATGGATGGATTTTATAGGAAGTTTGTGATACCATACTATTGCACGACCATCCAAGGTACACAAAAACAAGCTGCATGTAATGTCTTCATGTCGTACCTCAAGTGTTTGCAGCTGTAGGTAGAAGTTTTCCAAGTGATATTCTGCCTTCACTATGTTGTTAGGGTCATACTTTGTAATAATTCTCTCTGAATGCTTTGTCATCCTATGCAAAGCACCTAGGAGAGCCAATGGTCCATGAGTCATCAATTCCAAGTTTTGGTCAACCATGTCTTCTTCTTATTTTTCCTCCTCCTCTTCTTCAAAATTTGATAGTTTGGGCACTGAGTCTGCTGGTTCGTCTCTGCCTCCGCCTCCTCTACTACCTTCCCCTTCGCCTCCTATACTAGATTATGAGTCCAGGATCATGAGGGTGTCTTGTTCTCCCTGGTAGAATACTGGATATTCCTCCCCATTCTCAACAACTTCTACGAGACCTTCGAGTGTCACAAGCAATGCTTCTTCCACTGATGATACAAGAGTTCCTGTGGGAGTGGTCTTTGACTTTCTTGATGCATATGGAACATCTTATATTCCTGGGGTGTGTTTGACTACTTTTGTGAACTAACGAGTTATGGGATGGACAAAGTAGAGGTATTGATAGAAAATGTTGTGTTCATGTCTCGAACGTGAGGAGTAACCATCTTCAGAGTTGTGCATATGTGAGAGGGAGTGCGAGTTACTTCCTTGACCAAATTATTTATGAGTGGGGGTGAGAGGACATTCAACAATAAACAACTGGTGGCCCTCCTTTTAGTGCCATAAATGTTGACGGTGCTAGACCCACCAACATTCTATGGTTCTCCCTTGTATGAAGTCAGAGCGAGACCTCACACCATTTGCCATAGGAGTCCCATCCGATATGATGGCCTAGTTGTCATTATCTTAAATATTTTCCTTAACTCTTTCTTGTGAGCACATGAGAGGGTTTTCTTTGTCTTCGAACAACATGGTTTGTGTGCCTTGTGAGTGCTTAGCATTACCTATGCCAAGGTTCTTTCACCATAGAGCGAGAGGGTGGAAGTGAGTCTCAAGTCAAAAGGGAATAGTCCCAACTCTGTCAGAGACACGCAACACAATAAGACGTGCGTAGCTTCTAGTGGAGTAGTCCACACAGATGTAGCAGTCAAAAATACACAGTGAATGGATAGCACGTACAACACCCAACATAATATTCCACACAAGTACAACGATCATTATAACAAGTTTATGAGAATGGTTTTTTCGCATGTTAAGTGGGATAGCCCAAATGGGCAAGAAAGCATTAGCAACTTATACAACACATTTTCATAAGCATATGTATTAGAACAATCGAAATAGTTCAATTGTCATAATACAGGTTAAATCAACATGGATTACAAGTGTCCAAAGAATATTCTTACAAACAAATACAATAGATGTGTGAAAATATGTTGGCATGCTATCAAGCTTCTGAATTAAGAGAGAGTTCCAAGATACATCAGTACACCATTACATCACTAACCCCAATGGTGAGGCATTGGAGCCACTGCTTGCACCCCAAATAAAAGACAACAGACTCTGAAGCCTATGTGGGAGGATCCAAGGTGAAAAAGTCTTTTGCAGGTACAAATGAGGGGTATTTATAACCAAGGGTACGACTAGACCTTGTGACTATTCGACTTCCCACTTGACTATTTGACTTACATGAATCTTCAACTTTACACGACTCTTCAGATTTACATGTGGGTCTCTTGGACTTCCACATTACGTTACATTGATACAATAGTATGGCCCACAATAGTGATGTGGCTGAGATGAGTCATGACATGACTTGAAATGATAGAGTTGGTATGTTCATGCTGGTGGTGGTGTCCAAGTTGAGCTACAGTGATGCTGAGTGATGGATGTTCTCTTTGTGTATCATAGCCTCACTCCAGATGGCAAGGTGTGTAGGGTCTTTGATGGTGTTATTTTTTTATTGATGTTTCATATGAATGTCTCTCCTTCACTTGTACTTGGCATGGTACATGTGTTCTTCCATTCGCGAACAAGTCTCCTTACATGTGCTCCTTGCTCATCCTTTTCATTGTTGTGCCATGTCTCATCCATCTACCTGTATCTGCAATCACTCATTACAAGATGACATCAAATCCATAAATATCATAATCTACCATGATGCATTATTTTTCTCTTTCATATGTAGGTGACTAGGAGAGAAGACAAGGCTCTGAAACTCCGCAGAGCACATTTCAAGTCAAGATGCGGGCTTCGGGCACTATCCATGAAAATGGCGTAGATGTCACTCGGAGGCTGAGATTGGAAATATATATCAGGAGTGATTTTTTATGGGATTTGGCTTGGTTGGAGGGTAGATTTACACAATTTTTTCACGGATACAGTCCAGGAAGTAGGGGAATATTAGTAGAGAAAACTGCACAATTACTCTAGAGAGGCTGGCAGTAGGCTGCGGGAGGCTGCTAGAAAAAATTATGTAGAGATGGTTGGCTAGCCTGCAAGACATCCCTGCCCAGTTTCTAGGCTGAGCGGGATGTTGGGAAGCTGGGAGATAGCCCATGAGAATTGCACAATTTTTAAGAGGAGAAGCAAGCTAGCTGACAGGGTGACTGGCTAAGAAAACTGCACAATTGTTAGATGGAATTTCCATCTACGGATAAACACATTTTCCATAGGTGGATCACTACACCTAGAACAACAGAAATAAAGTAGTTTAACCTTTTCTTATAGAAGATAGACGAGATGGAGGAACTTACTTGTAGTCTTTCACTTCCTAGATCTCTTTTGAATCACTCTCATCGCTCCCACTTGAACTAAATCTGCTCAAAAAGTACCTGCATCAAGAGAAACAGAAACAAGAAATGATCAAAGCATACATGATCTATATACTATAAAAAAATGGAATCAAGGACATTGAAACACACAATGATCAAAGACATGAACAATCATATGAGAAAAGGAATAAGCTCTTTATTAATGTAGAAGGAAGAGTATAACCCAATATAGTTTGATCTTGTGCCACTCCTCCAGCTTCAGTCCAACCCTCACCAGATCAAAAGAAAACAACTCCAGCAGCACAAAATTTCTTAACATAAAATCAATTCTCAAACCAACAAAATTTCCTTACAAACTTCAAATTCTAGCCCCTTGATCACTATGATGAGTGCTCAATTTATAGGAAATGGAGGTGGTTTTTTCATAAATTATGGTATTGAATGGCGTTCTATACTTGGATTTAGTTTCCATGGAGCAAGTTATGAGAGGATAGGATGTTAATGGATCCTTAGCCTATCCAATATCAAGCTCATAGGAGGGGATACGAGATGGGAGCCTTCTAGAATCATCTAGAATGAAGGAATATTCCTAGAACCCTATGCAAATTTCACTCAATATCACTCAACCTAGGCCAAAGAGGGCCTAAGGGCACTACACTATAGGCCACAGTGGTCCTTCTTGCTCTGTAATGCACTATCTCAAAGCTTGGTCTACACTAGTGTCCCAAGGAGGCATTTCAGGACAGGAAACTTTCATATAAGGAGCCATTCAATGAGTTGACTTGTCTAGGGAATGTAACAACTCAATTACGGATTGATGAGCCCTAAAAGTACTAATACGAATGTTGGGAGTGATGTGCCCAAGTAGACCAGTAATAGTTGCCCCCTAAAGCATGAAGTTGAAAATGGTAATGTCGAGTGATATGCTTTACGATGTGATGGAGAGGAACTGAAGTGGACAGTGACCTGCATCGATTAAAATACATAACATCATGATATTTTGGATTTTTTCATGAATCAATGAGGGAAGGCATACCCATACTCAGCATATAAACTTTCATTACATGTACATAGATAGTTGTCTATAGATATAAACCCAAGATGGGATGGATGACCATTAGTGTAAAGCCATCGTACAAATGATTTAGTACTCTCCTCAAATCATAGCCCAGATGGATGAAACTAGATCTGAGGTCTTCTATCTCGTCCAATTGTTTACTCAAGTATAAGTCTAACCATGTGAATATGTGATATGAAGTTGAACATGGGAAGACAATATCTGATTACCAGCCAATGATGTAAGACGTTAACATATGCAAGAGAGATCACCGATAATGATAATGATTCTCAAGGTATTTTAGTACATCCCGCATGGTGTGAATATATGTTTTGATGTCAAACACCATACAAAGTATTTTGGTCGAAGGCTAGTGATGTCAACTTGTCGCGAGAAGTGAGAAACTTGCCATTGATGTATAAAAGCCCCGAGGTACTGAAAAGGTGTTTCTAAGTCAACTTCTTGGATAACATGCTAATATTGACAGGAAGCAACTCATCATAAGAGGGCCTTGATGTATCCCACATCAATGACACAAAATGAGTGTAATGATTTTGGAGATGGAATTTAACTAACGACACAAGGTTCAAAAATGGCAATCATGAAAATGAAGGCTTATGAGTATTACAAAGGATGAGTTTTACTGAGTGACTTCTCTTGAACATGTCAGCGACACTGAATGAATTGGCAGCATTGACCCAAAACCAAAGTGATGGATGGTGTGATAGACCATAGGTATGATAACCATCAAGCAGATAACTCAACCCAAATAGTCACAGAGATGAAGTGAAAGTTTCATGTTCAAGAGTGACTTGCTACCATAAAGTGATCTATCCCATTTCCCATTTTCCCTAGTCATTGCTAACCAATACATTGTTGCTTGTAGTATAATTCCACTCTTCGAGTGAATCCATCGCTATGTGATGTTTTAACGAGCCTAGAAAAGGTGAAACTTGGTATTTTCATGATGGACACATTTGTCTCGATTTTATATTTTAGTGAGTTTAACGACAATGAGAAATCGGTCCTTTTCCTATTTAGAGAGTTTGAAAAGGGACAAAAAGAAAACTCCACCAGTTCTTTTTCGTAAATTTGTCTCTCAAGTTTGAAAAAGCATAAAATAATACAAGAGATAACCTATTGACCATATTCAATCAACATATTCCTTTTTTGTAAGTAATATATCTCAGTTCAGAAAAGGGTTAAACTTATACTAAGTAGATGTCATTTCCAATCTGTTTACGAGTTGAAAATGACAAGCACTCGACAACCTTTTCATGTTTCAAGAGTCTAAAAAGAGCTTAACAAGGACTCCACTTAGAGGAATGAGTGGCGTTTAGGATAGAAACTGGTTCCGATGATGTTGGAAATTCTCAAAACATGTTGATTTATGTGAAGAGGTTGGATAATAAGACCAATCATTGCAACTATTCCTCAGAAAGGGTAAAACAACCAAGTGAAAATGTATGATCAGCCAAGCAGATAATGATGATGGAAGGAGAAAAACCAAGGTTCATCTGGCAAAAGAGGCTGATAGAATCACAATCATGAGTTTTATAATGGAGGCGAGTTCATTTTTACACAAGATTGAACCATAGGGAACTATGCTTGGATTTTGTTTCATGCTTACACAAGCTTGAAACGAAAAATTATGCTTGGATTTAGTTTCATTTTTACACAAGCTTGAAATGAAAAACTATGCTTCGGATTGGTTTACATGCCCCCAACATGATGACTTGATTATAGGTGCATGACCCCAAAGCTTCATTACATTCATCTAAGTAGACTACTTGTGGCTCTCAGGTGGATGGAATGAAGGTTCATTTATGAGCTATAATCAAAGACTCGAATTGGAACTTTGCTCCAGGGGACCTTGTTTCATTTTTTAACGAGCTTGACACAAGACAAACTATGCTCTAGGACCTATTTCTTTTTTTTAATGAGGTTGACACAGTAAAAGAACTATCCTCATATTCCTTGTTTCATGTTTTAATGAGCTTGACACAAGACAAGGAAATATGCTCATACCCTTTCTTTCATATTTTAACAAGGTTGACACACGATAAGGAACTATTCTCACGATTCCTTGATCATGACCCATAAGAGGTCATGAATTCCAAGAGGTTCTCATTAGATGAGATAACAATGCCTTGGAAGGGATACATAGCAAGGAATCCATTAGAGAGATCCAATTCTAATGCCCCCAGTACATAGTGCACAACATCATAGAATTGATCGTTAGGTTATGTAGGCATGGAACGTGTTGACACATAATTGACTCGTGGTGGGGAATATACCATTGGGACAAAAGGACCATTTAGGGAAGATGGTTGACAGGAAGACCTATTTGGACTGGGAAATGAAAGCTGGTCAACGGTGACAATTCTACCTTTATGTGGGAAACACATCACTCGAAAGAGTGTTGAAACAATAGCTCCCATGTCATAAACATAGTCGCGCCCAAGAAGTAAATTGTAAACTAAAGGGTCTAGGACTACCATCACAATGAGATAAACAATTATTCCTCCCAAAGTAGTATGCAACTGACGAAGGATCCCTAATGGTTGATTGGTTCCTCTGTTAAAAGCCAGTAGAGTCTAGGTAACAGGCACAAGTGGTGATGAACCGAGCACTTGCCAGGTAATGGAGGAAAGGATACTCATAGATGCACCTTCATCTATAAAAGTTCTAGATACAATCATATTATAAAGTTATGCTACGATCTAGAAAGGCACATAAGAAGGAAGACAACATCTTGTAAGTCTATTCCAATCAAAGGAATTGACCAGACTATTTGGAGGGGGTATCATAAGAATGGGAGAATTACCCCCTTGGGTTATGAGAATGGGAGGATTTTCCTCCTGTCTTGATGGAATAGGAGGGTTGCCTCCAAGATCATTGGAGTCTGAAGAAATAGAAAGAACCTAAGTGGTATCATACTCACTCTCTGTGGGAAATGTACAATTAACTCAAGGTGAAATTGGGTCAACAATTTCCTTGACCTATGATTGGTCAGGTATAGACTCATGGGATTCACATTCAGAGAGAGTGGGTTTGACCAATGGTTAATTTGGGTCACTCAATTCATCAAATAGCAAAGGATTAAGGGAGAGTCTGGTGTAACCAGATGGAAGTCATTGTGGAGAAGCAGGATGACTATCCAACACTTTTTTGGATTCATCCAGATAGGGACAATGGTGAATTGGGTGATTCCCTTCACATAACCTATAGGGAAAATTAACTTTACCCTTCATTCCATGAAATTTACTACCACTAGTTGATGGTGTGTCACCAACATGATCTCCAGAAGTTGATGACATAGGATGGTATGAACGAGAAGACCATTCTTCTAAGAGATGAGGAATACCAGAAATTTTTTGAAGAAGATGGTCTCCCGTACAAGGTTTGCAAGGATATCAAATTTTATGTGGCTTATCAAACAATTTTTCGTTAAAAGTTGCATTCAAAGCAATGGTTGTTTGGTTTCCCCCCTATTGAATTTGCTTATTCTTCTTCTTCTTCTTCTTCTTAGCCACATGGTTACTAGTGCCAATACTTTCACCAGGGGAAGAGAAATAAGGCGAGGAAGAAACAACCGACAATGAAGGAAAAGGGTCAACTTTAGGATCAACTGGAGGTTGATTTTTTCCAGTTGTAGGAATATTCAGTTGTAGGGCGGAGGTTGAGAACAACCATACTAGAAATCTAATGGTAAGTTCTCGGAAGGGACAATGTAGCCATATAAGGATCACCAATATTTCCAAAAGGAGGTAAAATACTACAATTCCCATCAAAAGGAATTCCTTGATCTGTGGACTCCAAAGTTTTTGCCATATGTTTCAACCTAAGATCAACTAAGGAGTGATGTGAAGGATTTTATCCATCATCAATTAATTTATTTTAATCAAAATAACATAACAAAACAAAAGAGGGATAATCTAGGCAAAAGGATTACCAAGCAACTATGAACTACAATGTATTGCCTGAGTAAACGAAGTACTTAACATACATGCAAGAAATATCCCCGAATGTTATGTTCGGTGTATCATTGATCCAGGTGGATATTGGTGGCCACCCGCTAATTCCACGTGGATCCCCTCTAGTGCTTCTTTCAGTTCTTTCAGTTTCCTTAATTATAGCACAGTTTACTATTTTTAGCAGTTTTTCGAGTCCTAAACTTTCGGAGCCGTTTTGAGGCCCTAAACGACGTTTTTTGGGAAATCTACCGCCAGTGATTTTTCTTTCTAAAAATCATCTTTTCCGTCGTAGTCCTCGGAGATATATTTCCAACGGGCTATCATGCACATCAAACGGAGATAAGACGATCAATTCACGACCCCGGGAAGTTGATGTACCATCTTACCCAAAAACAGGGCCCACAATTTGGCGTTTCATCTTCCAAGGTTAGGTTTTGGAATGTGAAGGGTTTTTCCATTGTTTCTCAACAATAAATAGGCCTTCGAGCCTCATTGTAACACAGTTCAGAGGCATGTAGCCACACATCTCTTCTCAGAGATAAGCTACCATCGCCCTAGCTGGTTTATTTCTATTTCCGGTTGTAAGCATATTTCAGTATTTTCCATTAATGAAATGAAGTATTATTTCCGCTGCATCTTTGTGTATATGGTTATCTCTGTATTTTATTGCGTTCCTGTTTAAGTCTGGATCAATCATAGTGTACAAGGTGGCCGACTTAGTTACCGAAGGATGGATACCTAAAAGTACGTGGAGGCCCAATCTGTGTTAGCGTTGTCCAATGCGATACCACACAGTGAGAGAATTCCTTTATACTTTTTGTACTATAACACCACCCTATATACCCAAACCTACGTGGACGAGCTATGATATACTTACGTATGTGGAATGAGGTATCACACTCAAAATGTATCATAGACAATTTACAACAACTTCTATGTTCTATGATGCCAGAACACTTCTCTAGCCTAGAAGCTCTAAATGTTATTCATTAGGTGACAATGCTCCATTAGGTTAATTAAGATAACCTTTAAGTTGATCTTGATTAATAGTTTGTCTTTCAGGTTCACCGCGTGATGTCTTTGAAATTCCTAGAGTGCAACTATGCTGAGAAACATTCGTTTTCATTTGATTTTGAACAATGAAAACCTTAACTACAAGGGATAGAGCAATTAGTATGTTTAATCAAAGATCAAAGAGCACATCTAATGCAATTTCCCTATACTATTTCTACAAGCGCACACAAAAATCTAATTGCATAATGCATGTTTTATTTTCAATTCCCTTACTATTTAGATGAACAAAAGGAAACTAAATGCACATACAACCAATCAATCTTTTTGTCAAGAAACGAAAGCCTTACAACAGTTCCTTTTTGAAAGAAATGAAGAGTTTATGACACTTCCTATTGAGAAAAAATTAATCAACTATAAGGTAACTTTGAAAAAGAATTGATAATGATAAAGAAATCATTTAAGAAACACTAAACAATCAAGGCCAAATTAGGTCTAGGAGGAGAAATACAACTTGATTTCAAAACCACAAGAATTATTGATCTTTCAACAAGCAACAAGAAAAGAAACCTTGGAAAAATCAAGCCAAAGGTGGGTTTTTTGCCTAAGAGGAATCAACGCAGGCCAAAGAGGGAGATAATGCACTGCAATGTAATGTCTCTAAGGCAGGGGCTGCTCTGCAGTGCACTATGTCAAGATCAACACTGTGTTGGTGCCAAAGAGTCAAATCAAGAGACATTCAAGCACAAATTTTAACTAAAAAACTCTTCAAAAAGATTTAAATAAGATCAATAAAGTTAAGAAAAGTCTAATAGGGTGTAATATGATGAGGGTAAGACACGAAGAATGACAGTCATTCCCCAATGGAGTCACCAATTTATTACATGGGATTTGCATCTATGGATAAACACATTTTCCCTAGGTGGGTGACGACACCTAGAACAATAGAAATAAAGTAGTTTAACCTTTTCTTGTAGAAGATAGATGAGATGGAGGAACTTACTTGTAGTATTTCACTTCCAAGATATATTTTGAATCACTCCTATCGCTCCCACTTGAACTAAATCTGCTCAAAGGGTACCTGCATCAAGGGAAACAAAAATAAGAAATGATCAAAGCATACATGATCTATCTACTATAAAACAATGGAATCGAAGACATTGAAAGACATAATGATCATAAATATGAACAATCATATGAGAAAAGGAATAATCTCTTTATTAATATAGAAGGAAGAGTATCACCCAATATAGTTCAATCCTATGCCACTCCTCCAGCTTCAGTCCAACCCTCACCACATAAAAAGCACATAACTCTAGTAGCATAAGATTACTTAACATAAACTCAATTCTCAAACCAATAAAATTTCCTTACGAACATCAGATTCTAGCCCCCTGATCACTATGATGAGTGCTCAATTTATAGCAAATGGAGTTGGTTTTGTCATAAATGAGGGAATTGAATGGCCTTCCAAAGTTGGAGTTAGTTTCCATTTAGAAAGGAATGAGAGGATAGGAGGTTAATGGATCCTTAGCCTATCCAATTTCGAGCTCATAGGAGGGATAAGTGATGGGAACCTTCTAGAATCATCTAGTATGAAGGAATATTCCTAGAACCCAATGCAAATTTTGCTCAATCTTGCCCAATGAAAGTTAAAGAGGGCCTAAGTGCACTGTAGTGCAGGCCACAATGGGCCTACTTGCTCTGTAGTGAACTATCCTAAGGCTTGGGCTACGCTGGTGTCCCAAGGAGGCATTTCAGAAAGGCTTTAGGCCAAGAAAATTTCATAGAAGGAGGCATTCAGTGAGTTGAATTTTCTACGGCATGTAACAACTGAATTAGGGTGTGATGAGCCCTAAAAGTATTGATCTGAATGTTGAGAGCAATGTGCCCAAATAGACTTGTAACAAAAATTTTGGAGGGAAGTGCAGTGACAGGCAATAGGTTTCTGTTCAGCATGTCTGCATAGTTTCTTCAGTCAGCAAAAGCAAGCATGCCTGAAATTTTATGTGCGATATTCTGGAGGAGGGAGGCCTCGGGTCATTTCCTGGTCAAACTCTTCAGTTGACCAACTAGAGGCTTGATGGTTTTCTTACGGGAAGTGCATGTTGAGATGATCTGCTGAGAAACTTTTGTGCTATTCTAGGTGACAATAAGTCAGGTCCACTCCAGGATTTCATGACACAGACTGCCTGGAAGGTAGCCTCAAGCTCTACGCAATTCGTGGTAGCATTACATGTTCATTGAGGGATGAAACTGTGCAGTGCATCTTAGTTGAGGTCCAACTATTAGGGTTGTTCTGGTCGACGTAGTTTCAACAGAATGACTAAGTGTGTCAACGAGTGACTTCGTACATGCATGACCTTGTGAATACACACTCAACATGCTTTATCGATAAGACACATTGAACCATCAAGACAACATGCACTCGGTATGAATAAGCAATGGTGTGGCTAACAAGAACGACACTTGTGATGGATCATTGAATGACTACGATGATACTTGCGTGACATTGCATGCAACTTTGTGTGTGAGTGCAACAAATTCTTACATAGTGAATACAACTTGTACACACCAAGAGGGACCTTGCACATAGCCAGAACATGGTTGCAAGCATGATATTGTGACCAACATGCTAAAAGATGTCTCGTGAATGGTCATGAGAGGAGGGTGCAAAGACTCAACATGAGCTCATAGGATGAGTTCGAGTGTTTGCAAAAATCAAGGAAAAGCCCAAGGAATGCTTCAAAATTGGATGTAGGCCAAAATTTTGGAGGGTGTTGTAGTAGCTACAACAGGAATACACAATTACATTCCACAAATTCTATGGAAAAATGTTATCATACATGTGACTCTTAAGATTTCTCTCATACAAGCCATGACTTGGCAACAACTAACATGGATCTTCATGATGATGTGTAAATTCCAAGCTTCTCTTATCATTACTTCCTTAATATATTCATGACAAAACTTTCATGACCTTTATATTCATCGTCTAAGGGGTTCATTGATATGGAGTCTTCATACGATCTTAGTCTTTGATCTTTAGTCATAAGTTCATGTCCCTTCATCTTCTTACTTGATGACTTCTTCATGGTTCCATCCTCATAGGTATCTTCTTGTATGATCTCCTAAGGATCCTGCTTGAGCATCATCTTGTCATGTTGAGATATAGTACCTGCTGATAAAATCACTCATGACAATACATCAGCCCAAAAATATACTATTCTACATTGCTTCATGAAAACCACTAGTTGAGTTTGAAATGGGTATTGGACAATGAAGAAGGCTTAGGAATTGCACAATGCACAGTTCTAGAGACCAAGAGTGAGGTATTGATGCTTGTGACAACACAATACATGACACTTGTGGTTCAAGAGACAAGACTATGTAGTTGAGGATCACTCTGAGGAAGTATTTCCCACTATAATTATGCAATGCATAATTTAGGAGAGAGAGAGGGGTACAGGTTTGCACAATTGTGTAGTTTCGGAATACGAGGAGACAGACTACTACTTGCAACTACACCATGTCCGGGAGGAGACTAGATGGGAGGCAATATTGCATAGTTTTAGAAGTTGGGAGGGATTTCTTACGCACTGTGACTGAAATGCATAGTCCTTGGATGTAGTAACTATGTTTTTCATAGTTCCAGGAGGTAGGGATGCATTATCGAGCTTGTAACTGCATAAATTCATAGTGCAAGGGGGTAGAGTGAGCTCAGGT
Source organism: Pinus taeda (assembly GCA_000404065.3). NCBI lineage: Eukaryota > Viridiplantae > Streptophyta > Pinopsida > Pinales > Pinaceae > Pinus > Pinus taeda. The sequence goes on from APFE030524736.1 coordinate 76,770, forward strand.
TATTCGGGCATGAAATTTTCCGAAATTTGACAATGAGGGATCTATGAGGCAGACATGAAATGAAGGTTGGACTTGAACATGACCATACACTCAAAACAATCAATGACACAACATTAAACAGTTGGCACTCATAATCAACATGATCCCCTTAATGCAACAAAAGAAAAAATTCTCCTCCAAGTGTGACACTTAAGATATACTTTTTGATGATAGTGATGAAACTAGTATGAAAATGCATAAAACATATGGAATGTGTATAATACATGTCTATATGATATACGAGACTCATTGGTACCAAATTTTCCTCTTGAAATGAACCATAACTTCTCTTTTACAACGTGTGACACTTCCCATGGCAAAACATGACACTTGTGATAGTAACAAAAACATGAAAACGTCACTTGCAAAAGCTAAATAAAGTGAAAGTGACACATGCCATAGTGAAGAGGACACAAAAGTGCCACTTGTAAAAGTGAAATAAAGTAAAAATGATAGTTTCAATAGTGAAACCGACACTAATGATAATTGTAGCACATAAAAGGGAAAGTTGAGAAAATTCACTAAGGTGTTAATACAATCGCAACCATTAGTGAGAGATCTATTAGCTTGGGATTGTGCACTATCTATAGGGTTTGTGTAGTCTCTGTCTCTAGAGATGGCACAATCACTATTCTCCAAGATTGCAAAAGAACTATTAGGAAGAACTTGTGTAGTGGTTGACTTTCTAGAGTGCATATTAATTTCTAGGCTTGCTTGAAAGAGACACAATTGTAAATACATCAAAATATAACGATGTGTAAGAAAGTGACTTTGACACTTAGTGTTTGATGGAAAATTCTCTCCTACAAAAAAAAGTGAACTCCCTATATGTAGTGCCTTTGTTTAGAGAAAATAGAAACAATATACTTTTGTTTTCCTTAGAGAAATTGGAAAATGGAGGAAAGGCCTACCTGGAGTCTAACACAACTCTTCCTCTTTTCCCTACTTGTGAAGTTCAACTCCAAGTCCAATTTTTATAAATGGAGCTTGTGAAATAGCTACAACAAGCAAGAGAACTACAAGATACAAATAACATAGACTCATATCTATAATAAATGGGTAAAGAAGGAATTGAATTACATATGAATTAAATAGACATAAGTATAGTAAAACAAATTGTTTTATATTAATGAAATTTAGGAGAAGATTACAACCTTTTCAAGGACCTTGATCTTGTATATGTCTACCACCAAACATTTCCTTCCTTAGCCACAAATAAATACTTAAATCACAACTTAAGGATGGTAATGGATCCTTAGGTAAACGAAACAACATTAGGGCATAAGTAATAGTCTCCAAAAGCCAACTCAGATTCTATGGGAGGCAGGTAATTTATAGGGTAAATAGGGTAGTTTGTGTTTTGTCAATATAGGACTTAGATCGACATATGAGGGGGGATAATCTCTAGGGATAATAGATAAGACCTATAGAGTAGGAATTTGAGATCTCAATCAATAGAAAATGGTTAAAACCACCTTAGAATATTCTAGAAAGAGAAGATTCAAAATTACTTTTTATTTGTCCTAAAATTCTAGAACCATCGCACCTACAAAAAATGAAACATGTGATGGTCAGTTTAGTTTCTTAGTTATGTGACATGCAATAATGTAGGTTGCTAGAAGAGAAAGTGCGATGGGTCCAAAAAATATGTTTTTGAGCTGATTAACTTAGAATTTTTGGAATATTTAGAGAGATAATGCTTAAGGATTTGCAAAGGGGTAACTATAATGTGTCAAGGATATTGATTGATCTACTTTCTAGGTCATTTGGGTGGATGTGAAAAAATGACCTATAACACATAGAATCTCAAAAATCATCAACTGACCATGAAGGGTCTATGAAAAATCAAGGGACGGCATATCATAGGATCACAAGTAGGCTCCAAAATTTAAATGTAAAAATATTTTGGAGGGTGTTTGTTGCAAAGGCAACACTTGGTGACACACTAGTAAAAATCCAACTTCTCTATTTTGGTTTCATCCTTAAGTGGAGGGTATCAGTCTTTCAGGAAGTATTGATTCCCATAAATGATAAAAAAAATATTATGATCATATCCGTTGTTAGCTTCCTATACCAATAGGAGTCATAATTTTGAATTACTAATGTTAAACTTTGTAATATTGTACATATCTTTGCTTTTTGCAAATGCTTTCTATACTATAAAAATCAAAATATGTAAAGAGGGTATGTCCTAAAAAATAAATCAAAGGATAAAAGAACACAAGAAATTAAAAGAAAAAAATGAAAATATATGAACTCCCAAAAAAAAGAGACCATGAACGTGTGCAAGTCAAAATTCCACTACTATTTAAATTTTATAGTTAATAATGATTGTGTGCAACTTGTTACTCATGCCACAATCCATGGTAATCAAACTATTTAATCTTGGTTATTCCATTATGTTAATTTGATGTTTATAGATTAGAGAATAAAATCTGACCGAACAATTTAATATTGGCAGGTCATAGTTAGGTAGAGAAAATGAAAGGAGCTCATAAGCTTAATCAGAGCCCTTGGATGATATAAGGTTAGAATTACATAGATTTACTTTCCAAAAGAAAAATAGATGAATAAGGGTTTTCTAGCCTAAATGAAACCTTAGAAAAGAAGAAAATATGATAGAGGTAAGAAATGGGTAAGTAGGAGAAAGGTTGTTGAACTACAAAGTTACTTATATCGAAACATATGCATCATGCTTGTGTACATATTTCAGCATGTATGATCAATGAAGGAAAAGGCAAAGGTTTACAAGTTTATATGATTAAATCCCCCTCACTCACTTTCCCCTTTACTCACTAATTTCCTATCAGCAATTATGTTCTAAGTACTTTCAACCCTACAAGTCAAAGGGGCTCAGAGCATTTCTATGACTTTTGGAGGGGCTAGACCCTCATCCTAATGAGTTATGGACTCAAGTGCTAGAATGGCCTTCATAAACACATTCCCCCTTCAAAAAACCATTTCCCCTCATTACCCTAAGGAAATCCCTTTTCCTATGGTTAAACTTCATTTACCTAGGAAAAGTAACAAAACCCCCATATAGACCCCATTTTCCTAAGATTTAAACACCAATATACCTAAGGAAAACAATACCGCCCCCCCCCCCTAGAAATTGCTTTCCTTACAAAAAACACACTAAAAAGCCCTTTTTCCTAAATTCAAAGCATAAATGCGCAATTGCATGTTTTTTTCCCATTTATTTAGGAAAAAACCCATCCCATACCATCACATCTCATATTAATGAACTAAATTTATTAAATAAATCCACTATAAATCCTTTTCCCATATTAAACTAATTCCCTATATAAAATACACCAACCCCTTAGTTTTGAATAAAAAATAATATAAACTACCCATATCTCGCTTTAAATCCACTTCGCTTACCTAACCCTAGTAAAACTTGAGTTAATCATGCATCGAGCATCATCCAACTTCGTACGACTCCCTAATCCCTCTTAAAGCCTGACCCAATCACTTAACCTATGATTCAAGCTTAAGTTAATCCTAAACCGCCAAGGTTTAAACCCCTGGGCCCCCCACAACTCCCATTTATTTCCCCCCATGCAAATCGCCCCCCGACTACCATCCAATCATGATCCCGTAGGTCCAATGACCCAAAAAAATATCGGCCAGGCACGACGGACTGTCGTTACCCACCTGATAAGGCAATTTTCCACCGACCCCCGATAGCAACGTGTCGCGCCCGAAATCTCATTGGGCGACCCGTCCTCAAAACTTCCCAAGCCTCTAAAGCAGTGTGATGCCGCTTCCCCACTATTCCGATAAACTACTTGTCCATCGAAAATATGAATTTTGCGCCATTTTTTGAAAATGCACTTGTTGAATTTTAAAATCCAAGAATTCATGTTTTCTAGCCATTTTGCCTATTTTACAGTATAAAGTTTGTAAAACCCTCCAGTGCCTCTGCGATGTGATTTCACCTCTGACTATGCCTAAAGCACTGCCCCAAGATGTTTTACAAGCATTCCTATGCCATAGAGCCAGGAATCGCCTCCCATGCATACAATTGTTTACTTAAATATTATTGATTTTTTCAAGGTTATCAGGCTAAGATCCGAGCATGGATAAACAATCTTGATACTAGTCAAAGAACCTGTTTACTCTAAGACACAGATTAGAAACCTGTTAAAACACCAAGTACAGAAGATGAAGAACCTTACACATAGAGCCGAGAAGAAGAAAAAGACAAAGCAGTGATAGTTCAGAACAGAGGGACAAACCAGAGATGCAGATGAATAAAACACAATAAGACTTGATCAAAGTCCCCTTCCAATTGCTGAGAAACATAGAAAACATAGGAATTTACTATTCAAATACACAGTAAAAGGTAAATTGTAATAGTAAAAGGAAAGACACAGTGAAGGATAAAGACAGGTCATTAGAGTGAAAGAGTATCAGTGATAGAGAATATCAGATGAAATACATAATTAAATAAAATAGCCATAGCATAAAGAGATAAAAGAAAATCATAATAGCCAGCAACACCATAATAAAAGGGACAACATGAATCAGTTCATTAGTTGCCTCTATCTTCCTGTGAGAAGATATTTTCTATTTCCTAGATTAAATCTCAAATTAGTTTGAGATATTTGTAACAACACCTTAGTATAAATACTTCACAAATTGAAGTATGTAGGGTGGGTTCTTAGACATTTCTTTAGAATGCTTGATTGAAAGATGTAAAAGCTATTGTATCATTGGCTGAGCCAACAAGATAGATTGGTGAATAAAGACAAGATTTTTCAAAGGATTCATGTGTAGAGCGAAGTGTAGACAAGTATTTTCTCTCATTGATGTTATCTCTTTAAGTTTTCATATTGTTTATCAAAATCCAGATGCCATAACTGGAAGTATTATATCAGAATTTGTTTAATGACACTTTGCTATAATAATTAGGCAAATATATGTTTTCTACAAATAATCTAAGTTAAGGAATTCTAATTGCTCCTTAGTTTAGTTTGTTTCTTTTAATCTATAGCAAAGGATTCTTAATTGCCCTTTGTTTCTGATTAGCCCACTGTTCTTCATTTAAATCCTGGTCTGAGAATTCTTAATTGCTCTCTCACCCTAGTTGAAAACTTTTCCATCGCTTTGGCCTAAAGTCCTACACTCTACTTTGCCATCTTGCCCTTTGAACATTCCCTTTAGTGATTTGATCCAGTTCTGCTTCCTTTCTTTTGACTCCATATGCCTAATGGTACATCATTCTATCCATCTATTTAAAGATCCCCACCAGCCAATCTTTTAATACAAATAAAAAACCCCCTGAACCCACCCTGAACCTTTCAGAACTAGCCTAATATCCCAGCAAAACAAAGCTAAATCATATAGAAAGAGCCCTCTTTGGACTTATGTTGGCTAGAGCCTAAGCCTAAAAGTTTTTTGTGGTTACCTCGGTCATTTTCTTTCTTCTTATAAATTCAAGAGAAAATTCCAAGCGATAACATAGTGGTGACTCCACTGGGGACCAACAATTTCTTAGACCTAATAAACCTTTAAAAAATTTCTGATTTTGTATTTTAAACCTCTTAAAGTTGTTTGTCCAAAGTTATATTGAAAATTCTTACAAAAGAAATTAAAAATTTGAAATTATGGCTTGTAGGAAGACTCATTTTACTAGGGCTAATCTAGATCCCTATCCTCCCCTAGTAGATGATAATACCAACCTAATTTCAAGAAAATCCAAAAAAGACGAAATTTCAGCCAATCACACACCTTTAGTTAAACCTAATTCATGTCCTAATGAGTGGTTGGTTTTAGAAGATCTTCCCTTTGATGAGAAATTTGTTCTATCATTATTTAAAGAAAAGTTTGAAAGTGAAATATACAATACTGTTCTAGACCTTGAGTTCATTGCAGACCTTGAAGTCCAACAAGCCAATAGATCCATTGATGAGCACATTTTGAAATCTCCACAATCATCCATTAATACCACTACTACCCCTAAGTTTTCTTAACAGATCTCCACTACTTTAAGTTCACCATTATTCCCTTCAACTTCAATACCTTTAGAATCCCATTTTTCACAACCATTTACACCTTCACTCCCTCACCAGACTATCATTACTCATTCACCACCTACTAGTCCTCATTCTTCATCCATTACTACATTAATCCCAATTATATCAACCCCACAACTTGTCCCATCCCAACCAACAGTAATGGAAAACAGATATGCTCCTCTCGTTTTACCTGCCCAACTTCATGCTATTCCTATAGATTGTCAGAGTAAGATTTCCTTGTTTGATGCTATTTGTTAGTATACAATCCAACAACTTGTAAACAGGATGTCTGAATTCTTTGAACTACATGAATTAAATGAAGTTGATGTCCAGATGAGACTCTTTGCCCAATCTTTGACTGGTGATGTCAAGAAGTGGTTTAAAGCCTTCCCTGCCAATCATATAATAGACCTAGCAAACTTCCAAAGGTTGTTTATTGACATGTGGGAAAAGAAAAAGGTTCCTTTACAAATCCTTTTACAATATTAGAATATTAAGAGATGACCTAATGAAACAGTTCAAGATTACTGCACTAGATTCAATGGTATATATAATGCAATCACAGTTAACCTTAGACCCCCACCCGACTTAGCCTTAGTAATGTTCCCTGATAGTTTTGATACTGATATTTCATACTAGCTTATGCAAGGAAACCCCCTTAATTTAGAAGAAATGATTGTAGAAGCAAATTTGTTAGCTAAAAGGGCTAGAATTAGAAATGAAAAGAGAAATACTAAGGAAAAAACTTCACCTTTTGATCTTAAAATAGATAACTTGGCTAAAAAAATGGAAAGAATAATGGAGAGAATAGGTAACATGGAAAGGAAACCCCATTGGGATAACCAACAAGCACCACCAATTAGAAATCCAAATTTCAGAAATAACCAAAACATAAGGAAAAATGGACCAGATCAGAACATAAGGCCTTCTTTTCAAAGAAAATTATGTAGAAACATCCAATCCAGAAGATCCAAAGCATGACACACAAATTAACCTAATGGGAGTAAATGATGAAGACACTAATTTTCTAACCCAAGATGAGTAGGAACTGTATATGTTGTATCAATTACAGGTACAGTCTAGTGAATCATTTGACTATAAACAAGGATATGACTCTCTTATTTTCAAAGTACACAAGCAATACAATCTAAGAAGCAAAAGGAATTTAGATGTCCCTGACCAAACAACGAAAACAACCCAAAATCAGCCCAAGAAGATAAAAGAAGCCCCTATGTCAAAGATCCTCCAAATTATCCCTAGGCAGAACCCAAATCCTTCTGTCTCCACAATTGTAGATATAACCCCTAATCAACCTTCTAATGATCAACCATCCACTTCAATTCCACTTATAAATCCACGGAAAGAAATCCCCAATAAAGAAAAAGAAAACAATCCTACGTAAATCCTTGCTGCTAAGACTCAAAACCCTTAATCAGAAAAAGCCTCTCTGCCTTTCCATTTGGGAGTACAGATAGATAAGTTGAAGATTCCAGTCCATTTAATAGAAATAATCAAGAATGAACCTTACAAATCATCGATAAATCAGACCATAAACTTTGCTGAAAATGAAGATTCAATTAACTTGTTTGATGATAAACCATAACTTATATTCAGTCTTGATGTTAATGGAAAACCATTAGGAGGAGGAGTTCCACCTTTTTATATAAGCATTAGTATTCATGACAAGATTCTACACAATGCAATGTTCGATTCTAGAGCTTCTCACAATTTAATACACAAATCCGTAATGGAAAAATTGAACCTAGACAAAGACTTATTCTCATTTGACTCTACTGAAGTAAAGTGTCTAGGAATAATCAAAGACCTATGTGTTACTTTAGTCCAATATCCTACCAAAAGCATCATATTGGACATTGTAGTTGCTGACATCCCATCGAAGTATGGCATACTTTTATCAAGATCATAGGGAGCCAAACTTCAGGGATCTCTTCAACTAGACATGTCTTATGCAATGATTTCTGTTTTTGGACAACCTAAGAAACTATACCGAGAAACCTTAATGAAATATATGGTAATTAGATAAGATAGGCCTCAAAAATTTCCCATTTACTCCATACACTCAGATATTGACTCTTTTATTTTGTATAATGTTGATCAAACTCAATAAACACTTTTAGATAGCATTGATACATAATCAAAAGAAATTATAGTTTCTATACCAGATGAGACTAATCAAACAATACAATTATTCAATGAATAAAAAGGTATGATTGTTTTGAATGATGAATAGTTTGTTCCACCAGATAGTGAAAACTTTGATCATGAGATCTTATGGAATTTAGAATTTGATGGATTAGTAAATAGGTTAGGAGCAGGCATAGGGATGTGGATATATAACATAGAGAATAATTATTCAGAAGGCCATGCATATAGACTAAATTTTAAATGTACAAATAATATAGCTGAATATGAAGCATTAATCCTAGATTTTAAGTTAGTTAGGAATTTAGGAGGTAAAAGAGTTTCTATTATGGGAGACTCTGAATTAATTTTGAAACAAATAGATGTTGTATATATGACTAAAGCCCCTAGATTAAGTTGCTATAGAGATATTATTGTAGAAATACTAAATACTTTCTTAGAGATAAGGATTGCAGTCATCCCTAAGAAACATAACATGCAAGCCCATAGTTTAGCAATGTTTTCTAGCACTTGTAAATTACCTTTCTAACCTAACTATTAGTACATTGTTGAAGTTATTCTCAGACCTGCAATTCCTGATAATTTGAAGAACTGGAAAATATTCACTAATGATAAACAAATAAATAGCTTTTTACTTTCAGAAGAAGAATGTGTAAATAATAACATAGATATTAATACATCCATAGATCCCGACCACAAGGATAAAATAGAAATAAATAAGATAGAAGATGATAAAACAGATACACTTAACCCAACTAGATTTACTAAATCGGATGTAGATAACTTAGAGATAATGGAAATTGGTGAAATGATAAATGAAGAAACTGAAGTAATTAATCTTAAGGATAACTTCTTACCAAAGGGATTAACCCCTCTGGAAGATTTATTTGATTCAAATGATGTTCCTAAGAAACCTAAGATGGAAACATTAAGATCTGACATTGAGGAATGCAACATAGGCATTGATGAAAGTCAAAAATTGATCAAACTTTCAAAATCATTACCTCCAACTGAAAAAGTAAAATACATTGAATTGTTGAAAATTTGTAAGGATGTTTTTTCTTGGATTTATGAGGACCTTAAATCCAATGACATCAACATCATCCAACACACTATTCCTATAAAAGAAAATAAAAAAAAATTCATACAGAAACTAAGAAGGATCAACCCTGTCTTATTACCTACCATCGAGAAAGAAATTAAAAGGATGTATGGTGCTAAAATAGTTGCGTCAATCAGCTTCTCTGATTGGGTATCAAACTTAGTGCCAACAAGAAAGAAAATAGGTGAGATCAAACTCTGTGTAGATCTTAGAAACCTCAATAAAGTATCACTGAAAGACAATTACCCTCTCCTCAAGATGGATCACATTTTGCATAGAGTTGTTGGATCAAAACAATGTAAACTTTGAAATGGAAACTATAAACTCAAAACGGGAACTCTGGCCAAAAACCCCTAAAGAACATCAAAAACAGTGCTAAAAACGAAAAGTGTTGATGCTGGAATAACACCTCTTTTTTCTTGGGTAAATTTTCAACATG
>APFE030524743.1:10705-29567 GCA_000404065.3 Pinus taeda
AAACAAAAGTTATGACACTTTTCCCCAGGTCACCTGCTTGGAATGTAATTCCGGAGTCTGCAAAAAGGCCAACTTCCTCAGATCATATCTCCGTAAATATAGCGAGAAAAGCTCTGAAGTTTGGGCTTGAAGTTCTCAACTATTTTGGCCCAAATGGGTTTTTGTTTTAGCTTTTGAAATGCCGCAGAAAACAATTTATAGTGAAAATGGCATGATGACCTATTTGGAGCAGTGAAACCTTAGAATCCAAACCTTTGATACCAAATGTTATGAAACCAGCTCACGAAAGATAGAAAAGATAGGTCGATGCCTTAGAAATAAGCCTATTCGAGGGGGAAACCTCCTTTACATTACACAAATGAACAATTCTTAGATTATTCAAATGAAAAAACCTCCTTTCTATATATAGGAGTCTACGGGGTCACAATATAACCAAACCGACCTAACAATAATAATATAAAGGCACAAAAATAACAATAGAGGGATTCTATTGGGCACAATAATAACAATATGGGGAAAATATGGGAACAATAATAACAATAAGGGATACAACGACAATAGTAATGGGGGGATCACTAATATTATAGGGACCTAACAACCCTCCACACATGCATCAACGAATTTAAAGGGTCATGTTTGCTTGTCGTCCCCCCACATTTCAAACCTATTAGTAGATGTGATTGTCTTCCTACAAAAGGCAGAAAGAGCATTAGTTAGTAAACATTTCAGGTGGGAATGAGCTATAACAACTTAATCTTGCATAAGACAACTCTTCTAGCTGGGGAACCAATCTAGATCTAACAATTGTTGGACAATAATCAAAGGTTAATAACTAACAAATTAGTTACTATGATAAACCAAGTCATATGGAATTACATCACTTCTCCAACCTACAGAGGCCACTGATATATCTAGAGTGTACCACTGACAAATTAGAGTGCCCTACTTCAAAGGTGTGCTCTTACAGTAACTTTATGGATATTCAATTAATTCTAATAGTTGAAAGTAACCTTGAAATCAGTTTGGACTACCATATGACATCACAGATAAATGCTTCTCATCAACCATCCAACCTCTTCCTAAACAAACTTCAATACTTAGATCTTGCATTGCCTTATGACCAAAATGTATGTGAGAATCTGAGATAGCACCAAATAGAATTACTAGAGTTTTAAATCAACATATGGCTACATACCTCAGCTGGCCAAGCATCAAACTTCTTCAAGCTCACGTTGGTCTCCAATTATTTTAATTCGAGATAAATGCATGCACTAGAAGCATAGAAAAACCTACAGAGAAACAAATAGCTTATGAAGAGATATGCTACGTTGAGCAATCAAACAGGCTGTGATCATGAGAGTGAAATGGTTACGTTTTCTTCCAAATATTTTTATGTTTTGTATTGTGAGAGTAATTTTTTTTTTTTTTTTGGTAAATAATTTTATGTTATATGGAACTCAAATATTATTTGCATGATCTATAATAAGGGAGTTTCAATTTTCAATAATAGCAACTTACAGATAGTACTTTTATAAACTAGCATAAATCTATTTTAATTTCAAAACTGTCAAGCATTAAGAGGATAAATCCCTTGAACTACAAACTATTTCCCAAAGTTTTGTACTATAGAATAGATTTTCACCTCTAAAAATATATCCCTCTTGATACTTGGTTGGGCACTCAATAGAACAGGGTCAAAATGGATCTAGTTTTGTAAAGAAAAATGGCAAACAATGCAATCCAAAGTGCATAAACAAAACAAGGTCTCACCTTTTAACACCTTTGCTTCACACAATTTCAAGCATGTTGAAGATGATCATGGTGTTGTTGTACATAATAACAGAGTGATTAGACTAAGTGAATCCTATACCAATGATGTTTGTAGCCAAGTTGAAAACATGGCCAACTCCTTTGGTAACAACCAAGAAATTGTCCATAACTCTTAGATCCACAATATGGAATTCATTGCAGAACATATCCTCATTCATGTGCTCATTCTTCTTTGAATAAGAGGAAAAAATGTAGTTCCCTTCTTATTTCAATCACGGGGCAATATGGAAGGAAGTGAACCCACCAGCTTTAGTGATCGAAATTCTTAATTTTTCAACTGGCCTAGATATGCCTTTGTCAAGATTCTCATACTTGTATTCCCCATAGGTCACTCCACCATCCCCAATGATTCCCATGGTACTAAGTGAAAGGAGGATATATAACAAGTCTGCAATAACATAACCAGAGTAAGATATCATTCCATGTTTAAAATCCTCGAAAATAAATGGCAGCCAAGCAAAAAACCATATTAGCAATGACCATGAAAGCATTTAGATTCATAACCCATAATGCAAAAGTAGATGAGAAATATTGAAATTCAATGGAATTCTTGGCCTAAAATGGAGAAAAATAACTCCAGACCATGACCTAAGAAGCAACTGTGGTTCAAACCCTAATTGTTTTTGGAGAAATCCATATCTGGTAAAAAATAAATTGTAAATACTCAAACCCATCATCTAATGGGCGTAAATTGATAGAAGTCAAAGAAACATGATCCAAAAATGAACAAAAAAATGATCAAATCCTGGTAGAATTCATAAAATCTAGAGAAAAAAACACAAGTTCATGGTTCCATGGAGAGCAATAGCCTAAACATTGTAGGCATAACAACTCTTATTTCCTAACATATTCATGACTTTGATGGAATGAGAAGCTTTCCCCTTGGAATCCATTTGTACATCATATGATTGAAACCTTAGGGAAGATTGGAGGTAGAAAATCTTCTATTGTGAGGCTGATAGTAATGTTTTCACCTATTGATTTCTCTTGTAGGAAACCCTTGTATTCTTAATGTGAAAGCCTTGTTTCATTTGGATAATGTAATGTGAGGATTTAGTGCCTCAATTTCCCAGTTTGAGTTTTGTGGGAAGATTTGGAAGTTGGAGATGGGGTAGTCAATGCCTCTTAGATACATAGATTAGATTTTGAACTATTTCTATAATTTCATGTAATTCACAAAAAATTATTGGAGGGTTTTCACAATAGACTAGATTCAGCCAAAAGTCACCACTTTCTAGTAAGTGTTTTTAAAATTACAACTTGTAATTAAAGAAGATGTCTCTAAAGATCGATGTGTTTTTATAAACCATCAATAGTAACTTCAAATTCTAGTTCCTCAAGTTTTCCATTTCATCTTCCAAAACTTGAAAGGATTGGGAGAATAATTTCAATGTAAATCATTTAAAACAACAAAGAAATGAACGACAACATTATGATCAATATAAAGAAAACTAGAGGACCAGAAAACTCCAAGGACTGACAATTTCCAAGAGATATGTGAAATCATGAAAGTAATTTTTTTTTTGAGTTCAATAGTGCATATTCAAAGAATATGCCCTATTTGCAAGGGTGCAAAATTAGATTAACTGTATGTGCTTGACAATAGCATGTACACTCTATTTAAAGAGGTTTCAAAATTAAAATACATTTAGATATACACAATCGTTTTATAGCAGTATGTCAACATCCATAAACTCTAAGCTTTGTTATGTTTTGAAACTTTCCATTTAATACTACAACAATTTCACCTTTGCTTTGATTTCCTTACTTCTTTTAAGGGGACAATGATTAAAAATCCACATCATTATATTAACTTGTTGGCTCTACATCCATTGAGACCAACTTTGGTCTACCAAGCTTTAAGGAAAAAGATGAAAAAAAGGTAAGGAATTACTTGGTTTGTTTTAGAACCATATTTCTATGCTCAAAAATATTAAAGCGTAGATTTCCTAAATATCTATAGTTTTGATGGGCTAAAAGGTTAGGAAGGACAATATTGTAGGGCATATTTTGAAATTGACATCTAATGTGGGTATATACTATACGCAAGAAATTCTAAAAGAAAGTGTTTTTCATTCTCCACCTTCTTACTACCACCTCCTTCATATAAATTCCAACCAAAGAATCTGTACCAACCTTGGGCATCCCATTATTGCCACTTGTATACATAATAACTTTAATGTTAGTAGCTACCATCAAATCTGCATCAATAGGTTTCTCCCAACCCAAACGATCAACCTTGGACATAGATAACACTGTCCAACTACTACTCCCTCTAGGCAGAGATGCCTCAGATGTAATGCCTTCATCCTCCATGTAAATAACACACTTTAAAGTATCCAATTGTGTGCTTATATAAATTAGCTTTTTTAACTACTTGTGATCATAAATCACTGTTTTCACTTCTATCTATCATGATGGAGGACAATCCTAGATTAGAGAACATAAGTGCGGATAAACAATTGAAAGATAACTTATAAAAAAAAAATCATTATTTTGAAACATACATTTAACAAACAAACAACACTTGTTGGAATTACTATCATTCATTCCATCATGCACCAATTCTGACTTAGAAATAACTAGTAGATACCAAACATGAACTATTAGAAGAAAAATAATTACTTGGAGGAAAAGGAAGATAAAATATTAATTTAGGTCTAGAAAACGCAAAGATTCTAAAGCATACAACAACTACATTGTAATTTATAATTATTGTCAAATGGAGTAAAAACAGATGACACTATATGAACTTATTTGTAATAGTGAGGCCATGAAAGAATCCTAGGTTCCAACCTAGGAGGAGATTCCATTTAGTCATTTTGTTATTATCATGGTGGTCTTTGCCAAGAGATACATAATTTCTCCACAACACAATATTTGTTAAAACAGACACTTTCCCATTGGAACACATGTTCAACTTGATTTAATCAGTTGATGATTATTTGGAGGCTGATCTATGGTTTTATTAGAACATTAACCTTTGTGCACACATGCTAAAGTTGTTTTAACTATTTAGTTGTTAAATTAATTCATTGGATTACCTTTGATGTTATTGGCTTCAACACCCTACTTGCTTAGTAGTTGTTCACAGTTGTAGGTGTTATTTGGTAGTTATTTGAATTTTTCTTATTGAGCACTCTCAATTCGGTAAAAATTTCCAAGCATTACATGATCATTCTATTGTTGGGGTAGTTCACGCATCCTCTTAGGGTGAACTCTCTCTTGTGCACATGGTTTGGGGAAATTAATTGATGGTATTGGAAACAACACATTTTTGATGTGGACAATAATGAGTTTTAACCACCTTGACACTTCTAGCTAGGGCACACTTAACGAGAAGATATTTTATTACTTGTTGGGAGGTTGAGGTAGTTACATGGCATAGATCTCTAGGGTGCACCTCACCTAAGTGCTCTCTCATCTTATTGCATGGATATTTAAACTACACTTGTAATATTTTGACCTTCACTAGAGAGCTCCCTCACCTCTTTGACTTGGCACATATATTATTTTATTCAAGGTGGTTATAGAGGACATTATTGAGAGGCATGTCACACCTTGGAGAGATACATGTGGAACATTGCATGCATTTAATTCATCTTACTATATTTCAACGTATTCTTCTACGATACTGGAAATGATGGAGATATATATTTTATTATTTCATTGGACTTTTAGCATGGTCAAGACTCAAAACCCTAACTTTTCCTTATCTCCTTGGATTTGTCTTGGTGGAGATATTCCACTTGCTATTTTGGGGTTTGACTACTACATCTCTTGTGGAGCACTCCATCTACTTGGCACCTTGGACATTTATACATGGATTTGGTTGACTTGGAGTTCACACATGTGGATTGGTTGCATGCATTTCCTAGACCACTTGCTTGCTGAAACTCTCCTAGGAGAAACATTTTATTGTTTCATCTCTCATGCACCTTGGAGGGTGCACTTCGTAAGCTTCCCTAGATGTACCCTTCTACACATCCTCCTAGGTTGAACATTATTTTAATATCTTTTGTATGCATCTATTTTTGAGTGGTGAATTTTATGTGGACATTTTGCATGTTAACTTGATCATCATGCCTAATTTTAGTTGCACGCCCTCTCTTGGAGAGGTCCATTGTATTATTCTTCCTATTTTTTGAAGGGAGTGAATTCTCTTCAAGAATCTTGTGTCTACATATTGTGATATGGTTAACCATGGATTGAGGAGAGATATCACTACTACATTTTTATGATATTTGTTTGATTTGTGCATCATGTGCTTGAAGCCTTAGGGGAGATTGGAGCTGTAAAATATTATATTATGAGGTTGATAGCAATGTTTGTTGATTTTTTTGTAGCTTAGGAGGTACTCCAAGCCTTAGGGTTTGCGGTTTGGACAGAAAAGCACCACAAGAGTCACTTTTGGGATTGGAACCCAAGCTTGTGGTTTTGCACCAATTGTGTTTAGGGCATTTCCATGGAGCACTTTGGACATGTGATGGCATGATATGATAGAGAGAGGAAAGAGAATCCAACACTTTGAGAATTGTTGAATTCCAAGTTGTCCTTAGTGAGATATGAATTGTTGAAGTTAATTGTTGGGTTGACACCATAAGAGTCAAGGTCAGATTAAGCTTAGTAAGCCTTCTTGAAAGTTGGATGACCCTTAGGTGACATTTTTGAGGAGCCCTCTTATGTGTATAAATAAGAGGTGAGGAGGAGGCATTTGATCATCCTTTTGTGCAACACACACAAGAAGAAAAGAGCTCGATGGAGGAGAGGATTTTCTATTCTAGGGCCGCAGCAAGGAGAGGTAGACAAATGAACGAGGAGAGGGCTATTTCAAGCCTAGTTCAGGGATTTGTATGCTAGAGAGAAGGTTGAGTACCTTACTAGAAGGTCGAGGTAAGGAGGAGTTATTTTAAGGGCTCATTGAGGTAGAATTGAGGTAAGGTATGGTTGTTTTGAGTGGGTTGTAGCTGGTAGCATAGGTTTGTGGTATGCCTTAGTCCTAGCCACTACAAAACAGGCCAACATGGAGGTATTAGAGGCTAGAAAGTTCCCAGAACAATAGTGCATGAAAGGAGGAAACTTCCTTGCCTAGGCTGCAGCAAAAAGGGAGGTTGTTTGAGAGGGTATTTAAGGGTTGTTGCAGTATGCACATGCCATAACCAGGGACAAAAGTACAATAATTCGTATAGTAGTTGTGTTGTGTGTTATGTTAAAGATTTGACCGATTTTGGATCAATTTGTTGAACAACCTATGGGAGCCAAGTGTTGGAGTTGCCTTTGGCGAGAAGACACTCCAACTAGGTGCAGATATTGCAATGATTATATTGAATGCCATTGGTCTAGTGGAGGGTAGCATGTTGGCTACCCAAAGTCACCCTAAACAAGATATCTTGAAGGGATGAAGAAGAGATGAAGGTTGGGTGAATATTGGTGCTGAAATTGCAGCACTTTGATGGACATAAATGATTGCTAGCCTGGTAGTTTGGAGCTCAGGAATTGGCTAGCCTAGAGAGCAGATTGGATCAACCCGTGTACATGAGTACAAGTGAATTGCAATAGTGTTAGGTTGCAGCCCTCCTTAATACTGAGAAGGGGGGTGAATTAGTATTATCAAATCAATTATTTTTCATTTCACAATCAAATTTGTATACGCTACTTCAGTTATGGGAAACTGCATATATACGCTACTGTGTCTAAGGCAACCAACGTATATCAGTAAAATTATGATTCATTAAATGTTGATCTTTAATGAGTGCATCAAAACTTCCTTAATCATAAGAATAGTAAATAGGTGCAGTAAAACAGAAAAGGTCATCACACACATGGACACAAGATATAAGGTAGAAACAAAATGTGGGTGAAAACCACCTGCTGCAATTCATCTCTATCTTCTTTTAATAAGAAATTTCTTTTTATAATATTTTTGTACTGGTGCAGTCTTATACTAGTACATAGGCTTCTACCTGCAGAAGGCTACAACCTTTTCTTGTTCTCTAGCTTCTCCTAGAAGGGAGCTACAACCCCCTTAGCTCTTGTAGTAGCTGATGTACTAGTACGTAGGTGTTGACCTCCAGAAGGCTACAACCTTCTCTTTTCTTCAGGGACCACGTTTCATAAATTTTCGGATTGGATCCATCAATAACATCAACTAAACAACAAGTATATCTACATCAACCAATCTCTTTTGTACTAACCAAAAATTGAACCAAATAATCACTTCTCTGAATGTTGTAACCAGAAAACAGTAATAGTAACCAGAAACCAATCCTAAACCCAGAATACTATAGCAATAAGTAGAAGTAGCTAAAACATATTTTATTAGACATACACTACATCAAGATGAAGAACCTACATGCATGCACTTCTGTATTAAGGAAAACCAGTGTATACGCTCATTTAAATTACTGAACCAACGTGTAGACACGCCTTTGCTGTGCCGAACCTGCGTACAGATCTATAAAAGACAATTTTCCCTTTTCAAGTATTTAGACATCAGTTATACCCAAATTATCATATTTATAGATCAAGTCATGTGCCAAATATAACAGATCAAAATCATACAAAGATACTACTATTCAAGCCTTAAGATCTTGACCCATGAATAGAACTTATCCTTCTTCTATCGCTCAGGTTCCTCCTTGATTCAGATCCAGCTATGCACCATTACCCAATCACCAGTATTCTAGATCTTGCTCTTCATTAGATATTCATTTCTTGAGTGAATACCTTTCCCTAATGATCTCCTTCCCCTTTTATAGTCTTAGGCTTTACTCAATACCATGATCCAAAACCACTTAGAACCAATACTATGGACCCAATACCTGGGTTCAATACTTTGGACGAGATACCATGGTCCAAAAGCATAGTTCCAAATACCAAGGACTAAATACCATGGACCAAAAATACGTTTTCCCACATGTATGCACTTTTCCTTGCATGAAAGTGCATGCATACGTATACACATGTTTTGATCGTCGAACCTGCATGTATAAAGCGACTTGGCTAAGAGGAACCTGCGTATATCTCCTTTTCTTTCATTATGAGAGCCAGAACTAAGATCTTCCATCTGAGTGAGTTTCCATCGAGGACAACACCTATGCCATAGTGCTAAACCTGTGTCATAATGCCAACAATATCCCCCTTTGGACTTGATGTCAACCCCAAGCCACTCAAAGTCATTCTCCCCCTTTGTCATCAAGGGCAAAGGGTTATGCTCCCCCTGAGTACATGCTGAAATCCCTGTTTTGTTGTGCTGTCCATGCTCCCCTTGACTGTAGGCAAGGTCTGCAAGATGTTCTACAATAAGAAACATTACTTTATACATCATAAATGACCTTCCTATCATCAAAGAATCATACATACATCCATCTCCCAACCAACTGGGGATATACCAATATTGACTCATACACCCAACCAAGTGGGGATACACGAACAGTTTACACATGATGAAACAAGAATATTACATCATCCATCCCAGGCATAGTGGGGAAACCAACATAGGCCATTACATGACCTTGATAATAAGGAAATACATGACATAGAGATGAAATATCTAAAACAAGACTATGATATTCATCAACAACTAACATCAGCAGCATCTGTCAATCATCATTCAGACCAGCAACCATGTTCCCCCTCTGCACCTGTTCCACCTGAAACCAAAAACAACTGTGAATTTGAACCAATATCTTCTAAGATAATCGCAACAATGCATTATTAAACGTATATATGTGTTCCCCCTGAACCTGTGTCAAATGGTCTCTATTAGACCCATATCAGACTCTTTTCATCCTGAGCCTAGCCCACTGTTTGCCTTCAAACCAACATATACTCGACTATATCCATAGAAACCGGCGTATGTACGTGGATTCTCCACACAAAACTCACATACAACCACTTTCCTCTGAAACAGACAAGTTTCAAAAACAAGATGATGCATCAACTACTCCCAGCTTTTGTCTAAGGTATTCAAATGTCTCCTTGGCCAGTGGTTTGGTGAGTATATCAGCAACCTGTTCCTTGGAGGGAACATACTCCAATTTGACCTTTTGTTCAAGCACTTATTCTCGAAGAAAATGATATTTGATAGGTATGTGCTTGGTCTTTGAATGCATGATAGGATTCTTTGAAATACTTATTGTACTTGTATTCACATAAAATGGAGATAGGTGGAGTACAAGTTATTTGAAAATCTTGCAAAGTTTGCATCATCCAAAGGAGTGTGTGTAGCAAGATGCAACAGCCACATATTTTTCTTCAGCTGTAGATAAAGCAATTGAACTTTGTTTCTTTCTAAACCAAGATACTAATCTGGAACCCATAAATAATGCACCACCACTAGTGCTTTTTTTGTCATCCACACTTCCTGCCCAATCTGCATCTGTATATGCATGAAGTGTGATATATGTATCTCTAGGATACCATAAACCATAGTTTTGTGTTCCTTGAATATATTTGAAAATCCTTTTGACTGCCTGAAGATGTGCTTCTTTTGGATTTGCCTCGAATCTTCCAACTATTCCCACTGCATGCATGATGTCTGGTCGGGTACTTGTCAGATAGAGAAGACTACCAATCATGGATCTATAGGTTGGTTGATGTACTGCTGCTAAATCGTCATTTGTGCTAAGGCTGCATCCTATTACCATAGGGGTACATACTGGTTTTCACTCTTCCATGCCATATTTCTTCAAGATCTGCTTGAGGTACTTGGTTTGTGATAGAAATATACCGTCTTTATTTTGTTGGACTTGTAAACCAAGAAAATATGTTAGCTCACCAAGCAGGGACATTTCAAATTCTTTCTGCATCACCAAAGCAAAGTTTTGACTCACGGCTTCTTCATTGCTACCAAAGATGATATCATCAACATACACAACAAGTATTAGAAATTTATCATTATCAACTTTTATATATAGATTATTATCTATTGATCCTTTTGAAAAACCTTGTTGATGGAGGTATTTGTCTAGATGATAATACCAAGCCCTTGGAGCCTGTTTAGGACCATAGAGTGCCTTCTTAAGTCTACATACAAGTTTTGGATCATTTCCAAGAATGAATCCATCTGGTTGCTCAATATACACTTCTTCTTATAATTCTCCATTTAAAAAGGCAGATTTCACATCCATTTGATATACTTTGAACTTCTAAAAGCTAGAACGAGCAAGGAACATTCTTATGCCTTCAAGTTTGGTAACCGGTGCAAAAGTTTCTTCAAAGTCTATGCCTTCTTGTTGAGCATACCATTTACAAACAAGTTTGGCCTTGTTTCTAATAACATCTCCATTTTCATTCAACTTGTTTTTGAATATCCATTTTTTCCCTATGACATTCTTATCATTTGGTCTAGGAACCAACTCCCAAGTGTTATTATTTTCAATCTGCTCAAGTTATTCATTCATGGCCTTGACCCAACATTCATATTTGCATGCTTCACTTACATTTTGTGGTTCAGTGGAGGAGAGAAATGCTAGATAGCTTGAAGATTCTGAAATAGTTCTTCTTGTTTGTACACCTGCCTCTTTCTGCCCCAAAATTTGAGTTTCTAGATGATTCTTCTGAACGTACCTGGATGGAGTCTTTTGTTCCACCCTTATCTATTCTTCTGGTTATTCATAGGTTTCTTCTTCATCATAAGTTTGATTTGATATTTAAGGATAGTCATCATCATCTTCGAACTCTTCGGATTTTACCTGCCTTGGATTTTTTCCTTATTCATCAACCACTACATCAATACTTTCAACAATTTTTCCAAGTCTTTTATTGTAACACTTATATCCTTGCATTGGGAAGAGTAACCAAGGAGAATGCCTTCATCTCCTCTAGGTTCAAACTTGCCATGGTTTTCATCAGTCCTTTTGATGTAACATTTGCTTCCAAAATTTTTGAAGTATTTTACCATAGGAGTCTTACTATACCAAAGTTTATGAGGAGTTCAAGTGTTGTTCACCCAGACGTTTGCCTTGTTGAGAATAATAACTGCAGCAAATGCAGCTTCACCCCAGAAGGTTGCGAGAGTGCCAGACTCATCAAGCATAGCACAAGCCATTTGTTGAACCATTCTGATCATCCTTTCCACCACTCCATTTTGCTGAGGAGTCCTTGCAGTAGAGAATTCCCTTCTTATTCCATGTTCTTCACAGAAATCGAAAAATTCATTCAAGCTAAATTCCCCTCCTCGATCAAAATTGAGGCATTTGATTCTGCAATTTGATTTGTTTTCAACCAAGGCTTTGAATGCTTTGAAATTTTCGAAAGCTTCATCTTTGTGCTTTAGAAGTCCTATCCAACACATCCTGGAAATGTCGTCAATGAACAATATGAAGTATTCTTCTCCTTGAGGTGACCTTTTCCTGGATGGACCACATACATCAGTATGGACAAGTTCAAGTGGCTTACTAGCTGATCCATCCTTCTCAGGGAAATTAGTTCTGGTTTGTTTTCCAAACTAACATGATTTTCATATTGTATTGTCTAGAATTATGATGTCAGGGATATCATGAATTGCATGATATTTTCATGCTTTCCTTATCTGAGAGAAGCTTAGATGCCCTAATCTTCTCTGCCATAGGCAATGTTCATCATTCTTGCCTAGATAGCATTGTTGTTGTCCTCCCTTGAGTATGTATAAATTATTTGGAGTTCTTATGCCTTTAATCACTATTTCTCCTGAATCAAGCTCACGAACGATACATCCATTTGATCGAAATATTGTCTCATTTCCTTGATCACACATTTGACTAACACTCAATAGATTATGCTTTAAGCCATCAACATACATAACATTTCCAGCTTTGATCTTTTCTTTCAAATAGAACCTTTACTTTTTATGACTGCAAGGGTGAAATTTCCAAATGAGACCTTCCTTTCCTTCTCTAAGGAACTATATGGTTGAAGTTTTTCTTTATCACTTGTCATATGTTTCGAGCAACCACTGTTGATGTACCACTGATTTTCCTATCCTTCTACATATAAGGCTATCCCACATATTTCTGGTTGCAGATCTTTCTTTCTCCATGTTTTGGGACTCAATGAAGCTTGCTCCTTCTGAGTTGTTTGCCAAAACCTACTCCTATATTCAGAATCTTCATGATCGAAGTTGTTACAAATAGAACATTCTATTTCATTTTCAAGAGAAAAAAAGTTATTGTAGATCCTTTTCATGATCCCAGTCACACTCCTTTAATTTCATGCTTCTCTAGTCATAATGGTATTGTAGGCAACACATTGAGCAGCTTTTTGTCCAAGGTTATGACAAGAAAAACATTGACCATTGAATAAATTTTTGCGGTTATCAAACCTACTGTCCAGGTGATTGTAGCTTCCATAGGAAAATTGAGAATGATTTACCTGCAGTTGGTTGTAACTTCTATTCATCCTTGAAGTAGATTGCCCCCGACTTACTTGGTGATCTCTGTTCATCCTTGAAGTAGATTGACCCTGATTTATCTGGTGATTTGCTTTATGCCTTTGTTGTCGATTGTCAACCTATTCACTTCTCCTTGTTGCATCTAGATAACGTTTGGAGGTGGATGGCTTCTGTGATTGAGATGCTTCTTCAGAATATCCAAGACCTGTCTTGACTAGAGGATAACACTGCACTTTGATAATCTCATCTAAAATTTCAGATCCTTTAGAAAATTTAAGGTTAAGTGGTTTTGTTTTCTCAATATCTTTTCTAGGTCCCACAATTTCACATTCTACGTTTTCATTGTGCTTTTCCCTTTTAGCAAGTTGGAATGTCAGAGTATCTATGATCATACTATTTTCTTCTAAACAGATTTTAAGTTTAGAAATTTCTTCATAGAGATCATCTTCATCTATAACATCCAATAAATCATCATCTTCAAAAGCCATCAAAAGTCTATAATCATTACATTGTTATCTTCATCAATAATTGAAAATCCATCACTGTCTTCATGTGTATAATAGCTCTTCCTACTTAATTTATTTATTTATTTTTTTTTTTTTTTTATGTTCCATCTAACCGGTTCCTTACCTTTGTCAAGCTTATCTTTATGAGGAAACTTGGTTGCATAGTGACCAACTCTTCCACAAGAAAATCATTTGAAAGGTATCTTACCTCTGAATCTTTCAGAACCCCATTGAAGATTCTTGACAAAGTTTGATTCTTCCTCTCCTTCTGACATATGTCCCGACTCATTGTAATCTCATTTTCCTCAAGCTTTGAATGTGGCTTCTCTCCTGTCTGATGGTCCCCCTTTTCTGATTTCAAAAGTAGTTAGGATTCCATGTATCTGTGACATGGTAATGCTTTGAAGATTCTACTTTTCTTCTATGGCAGAAACTTTTGATTCAAACTTAGAAGACAAAGATCTTAGAACCTTTTCAACCAAAGTGACTTCTTTTATCTCTTCACCCAAGTTTTTCATACGATTAACAATCTCATCTATATGTAAGAAATAATTAGCCACACTTTCATCATTTTGCATTATGAGATTTTCATATTGAATTTTGAGAGTTTGTAGTTTTGCACGTTTTACCTAATCATCTCCTTCATAGCTCAGAATGATCTTATCCCATATTTCTTTTGCGGTTTTGAGTGACATAACCTTGACGAATTCTGATTGAGATAAACTCCCTAATAGATAATTAACAACCTTTGCATTTGTTTCATACTAATTCTTACCATCCGTATCTGTAGGAGTTGTAGATGGAAATGTGTATCCTGCTTCCACGATATCCCAAACTTTTGTACCAAGATATTGTAGATAGGCTGTGATTCTTACCTTCCAATAGATGAAGTTGCTCCCATCAAAGGTTGGTGGCCTGATCGATGCCTCTTTTTCGTAGTTTCTCATGATGATAGATATTCCTTCAAGCGATCAAGCTTCTTCTGAAAGACCCACTCTGATACCAATTTTTGGAAATAATATTGGGAGGGCAGGTGAATTAGTATTATCAAATCAATTATTTTTCATTTCACAATCAGATTTGTATACGCTACTGTTTCTTAGGCAACTAGCTTATATCAGTAAACTTATGATTCATTAAATTTTGATGTTTAATAAATGCATTAGAACTTCATTAATCATAAGAACAATAAACAGTTGCAGTAAAACAAAATAGATCATCACACATGGACACAAGATATAAGGTGGAAACCCAATGTGGGTGAAAACCACCTGCTGCAATTCATCTCTATTTTCCTTTAATAAGAAACTCAGTTTTACAATATTTCTGTACTAGTGCAGTCTTATACCAGTACACAGGCTTCTACCTACAAAAGGCTACAACCCTCTCTCATTCTCCAGCTTCTCCTGGAAGGGAGCTACAACCACCTTAGCTCTTGTACTAGATGATGTACTAGTACGTAGGTGCTAACCTACATATGGCTACAACCTTCTCTTTTCTTCAGGGACCATATTTCATAAATTTTCAAACTGGATCCATCAATAACATCAACTAAACATCAAGTATATCTACATCAACCAATCTCCTTTGTACCAACCAAAAACTAAATCAAAAAATCACTTCTCTTAATGTTGTAACCAGAAAACAATAACAGTAACCAGATACCAATCCTGAACCCATAATACTGTAGCAATAAACAGAAGTAGCTAAAACACATTTTATTACTCATACGCTACTTCAAGATGAAGAACCTGCATGCATACGCTTTTGTATTAAGGAAAACCAGCGTATACGCTGCTTTGAATTACTGAACCAACGTGTATACGCGCCTTTGCTGCGCCGAACCTGCGTACAGATCTATAGAAGACAATTTTCCATTTTCAAGTATTTAGACATCAGTTATACCCAAATTATCAAATTTATAGATCAAGTCATGTGCCAAATATAATAGATCAAAATCATACAAATATACTACTATTCAAGCCTTAAGCTCTTGACCCATCAATAAAACTTATCCTTCTTCTAGCACTCAGGTTCCTCCTTGATTCAGATCCAGCTATGCACCATTACCCAATCACCAGTATTCTAGATCTTGCTCTTCATTAGATATTCAATTCTTGAGTGAATACCTTTGGCTAATGATCTCCTTTCCCTTTTATAGTCTTAGGCCTTACTCAATACCATGGTCCAAAACCACTTATAACCAATACTATGGACCCAATACCTGGGTTCAATACTTTGGACGAGGTATCATGGTCCAAAACCATAGGTCCAAATACCAAGGACTAAATACCATGGACCAAAAATAAGTTTTCCCACATGTATGTGCTTTTCCTTGCATGAAAGTGTGTGCATACGTATACGTGGCTTTTGATCATCAAACCTACGTGTATACGCGACTTGGTTAAGAGGAACCTATGCATATTTCTTGTTCTTTCATTATGAGAGCTTGAAGTGAGATCTTCCATTTGAGTGACTTGCCATTAAGGACAACACCTGTGCCATAGTGCCAAACCTGTGTCATAATGCCAACACTTCTGGATTCTCAATGTGTTTTCCTTTGAAGGACTAAGGGGTAGCTAGTGAGCAGTATGGGTGTGAAGGACTGGTAAGACAAGATACAACATAGAAGCTGCAACGGAGATTGTCATTATATCTTGTATAGTATAGATTGTTGTATTACTTAGAATTGGTTTAATATAAAGAAGATTGGGTTGTACATTTTTGTACAATATTTTGTTAAAAAGTGCGTATACTTGTGCACATATGATTTATTGCTTTAGATTTTCCACTGTGCAAAGTAGTTCTAGTTGAGATTCTTGGTTTGGTAGTGTTAGTAATTTTAAGACTTTAACCTAGACACAAGATTGTGGAAATTCAAGATGGTATCAGAGCAAAGTACAACTTAAGAGGCAGTTGGTGACATTGCAGGTGACAATTTTGAAGTTGTAGGCTAGTCTCTGATATGAGGACATATTGGAGGGGTTGTCAAACTATAGTCCTTGGAGGGAAAGGATCAGTTTGGTCTTATAGATGAACAAGATCTGGGAGTTTACCGAGGAATTCATTAAGAAGCCAACCGACCCTCAAGAGTTGGAAATATATGAATATTTGGATAAAAGGGGGAGATTTATCATCTTAGATGGTGTGAAGGATGCCCTAATACCTCATTTGTCCAGAAAGAACACCGAAAACGAGATGTGGATGGCTCTTCAGAATTTGTTACAGGATAAGGACGAGAACCGGGTACTAGTATTGGAGGATAAGTTGAAGTCCACCAAGATGATAAAGGGTGAATGAGTGAATAAGTATCTGATGAGATTGTCTCAAGTTAGATATGAAAGGGTTCACCGAGGAATGGAAGCCCTTCATCAGAGGAATCATTACAAGAGAGAAGGTTGCAGACTAGAATAGGTTGTGGGACAACTTCATTCAAGAAGAGTTGTGAGATGAGGATCTTCATCCAAAGAAGAGGGCTTCATATGATGACATGGAACTTGCAGTACGAATCAAGGTTAAGTGGAAGAAGGAGCTGAGCAAAGTCAAGTGTTTCAACTATGGCGAGATGGGTCTTTACTCGACGAAATGTCCGATGAATAAGAAGGGAGATGAGGAAAAGAGGAAAGGAAAGTAGGTCATTGGAATTGCTACTACTGCTGTGATAGATGATCTCACCAAGAGATTGGAAGAGGAGCGCTTTTACATGATCTTGTTGGAATTATGATGCATGTGTTGTACTTGATGGCAGCCCTCTCATAGAAGATCATCTCACATGTATACATTCAGATGAATCTACAAATATCAGATGTGACAAAGTGCATGGGTTACCAGACAGCAAAAAGGGATCAAATGACAGTTCACAAGTAAGCTTTGCCATCATGTCCAAAGGGGGAGATTGTTGGAATTATGGCTAAAGTGTTGTCCTTGATGGCAACCCATTCAGGTGATAGATCACAGTACTTCAAGTCAGCAGCAAAGATTGATGATCAGCTATCAAATATTGAAGAAAATAAGGGGTACGCAGGTACACCTTACAGAAGGTGCGTACACGCAGGCCGGTGTTACATAAAGTGTGTACTTACCCGCAGTTATCCCATTCAGGAGGTACGTACCCCCAGTTAACTTACTTCAAGGCAGAGAAAAGAACACGTGGGGTTTCTTATGTTTAACTCTTGGTATTTAGCCGACGGAATTGTGTTATTATGGTTTTGGCCCATGGTATTGTTTTACATTATTATTGTTATTGAGCCCCATGATCCATGATTTGAGGAAGAGCTTGCCTATATAAAGAAAAGGAGATCATTTGGCTTGAGCATGTTTTGGGTTGAAAATCTTATGAGAGTTAGATCTGAAATACTATGATCTGTTGGAGTAATGTCTAGATCTAAATAAGGCGCAGTGCGGAGGCACCACAGAAGGCACAGTGCGGAGACACCACAGAGGCGCCATAGAAGGCGCAGTGCGAAGGTGCCACAGAAGGCACAATGCGGAGGCGCCACAGGAGACGCCACAGAAGGCGCAGTGTGGAGGAGCCACAGAAGGCTTAGTGCGAAGGCGCCACAGAAGGCGCAGTGCGGAGATGCCACAGAGGCGCCACAAAAGGCGCAGTGTAGAGACGCCATAGAAGGCGCAGTGCGAAGGTGCCACAAAAGGCGCAGTGCGAAGACGCCACAGAGGCACCACAGAAGGCGCAGTGTGGAGACGCCACAGAGGCACCACAGAAGGCGCAATGTGGAGGCGCCACAGAAGGCACAGTGTGAAGGCGCCACAGAAGGCGCAGTGCGGAGACACCACAGAAGCGCCACAGAAGGCGCAGTGCGGAGGCGCCACAGAAGGCACAGTACGGAGGCGCCACAGAAGGTGCAGTGCGAAGATGCCACAGAAGGCACAGTGCGGAGGCGCCAAAGAAGGCGCAGTGCGGAGGCGCCACAGGAGATGCCACAGAGGCGCCACCGAAGGCGCAGGTGTGGAGGTCAGTGGCGACACAGAAGAACAGTGCGTACTTGTATGCAGGCATTACATGGGTGAAGCTCCCTACTTCTCTTGAAATCAAATTAGCTGTCCATGTTTATCCTTGCTGTGTTCTGGGTCTGGTTTCTGGTATTATGATCTGATAACAGCAGTCTGAGAAGTGATTGATTATGTTCTTAATGAC
>APFE030524743.1:29758-77927 GCA_000404065.3 Pinus taeda
CTGCGTACTAGTAAATGGATCGGCTAGTACAAGAGCAAAAGGGGTTTGTAGCTCCCGTACTGGTATAAGGCTGCACCAGTACAAAATATTGTAAAAGGATTTTCTTATTAAGAAGAAGATTGAGATGACTTGCAGCAGGTGATTTTCTCCCGCATTGGGTTTCCACCTTATATCATGGTGTTCATGTGTGTGCCTTATGTGTGATGATCTATTCTATGTTACTGCATCTGTTAACTTATAATATGGTTGATAATGTTCTAATGCACTCATTGAAGATCAATTAACTTAATCATAAGAAGTTGTGGAAGTAGCATATATGAATCAAAGTTTGGAAATGAAAAAGTTTTATTAATTTGATAATACTGATTCACCCCCCCTCTCAGTATTATTTCCAACAGATCTCTCATTTCTCACAGGGTACTATCAATGAGAATGGATGGTATGTGGAAAGTGGTGCGTCGAAGCATATGACAGGGTCGTAGGAGGTTTTTGAGACTTTTGCAGATGATGTTGGGTGACAAGAGTCAGTTGGAGATCCAAGGATCGGTGTTGTGTCATTCAAGTTGGAGACAGGATGTATATGCAAATCCCAGATGTACTACTTGTACCAAGACTCAAATATAGCATGATTTTTGTCTTGATGATTGAGAAGAAGGGGTTTAAGGTCTTTTCCTAGGATGGAAAGGCAAGATTCATACCCAAAGGCTCTAAGACCAATGGGATTGTACTTGGAGTTAGAGAGCATAGTCTCTATAGGTTGAAGGTGTTATGCCCCTATACCAATAGGTGTCATATATCATGATTGACTTGATGAGCTATGTAATATGTTCATACCTTTAATTGTTGAAAAGGTTTTCCATATTTGTAAAAATTCAAAAGATTTAAAAAATGTAAAGAGGGTATACCCTAAAAGAAAAATCAAAGGATAAAAAGAATAAAGATGGTCAAAAAATGAAAGAAAATGAACCCCAACTAAAGAAAGACCAGGAAAGTGTGCAAGTCTAAGTGCCACTACTTTTTCATTTTTGTATAATAAACAATTGTATGCAGTTTGCCACCTATACCACAATTCATGAATAGTCAAACAGTGTAAGCTTGGCTAGTTCATTTTTTCAATTTCATGTTGTAGAAATAAAGAATAAGATCTGACCAAACAGTATAATCTTGGTAGATAAGTAGATAGGTAGAGTAAATAAATGGAGCTCAACAGTGTAATCTGAGCCCTTTGATGTAGTAACTGTAAACTTAGATAGGCATTACCATGTAAAAGAAACCAAAAATTGAAAAGGGTTTGCCAGTCTAAGTGCACCCTAATAAAGAAGTAAAAATGATAGGTTAAGTAGGTGGGGTAAGTAGATGATGGCTGCAAAATAATATGTGGTGAATGATGAATTCAAATGTGTAAATATTTTACTTTCATCACAAGGCAATGACATATAGCACATAAAAGATATACCAAGTAAGCAAAGTCAAAATTATTAACTTCCCTACTCATTTCCCCATAAAGTTTCACTAATTTCCCCTAAGTGCCAAGGTATTTATTAAATTAGAGGGGCTCAAAGCATTTCTCTAGTTTCTGGAGGGATCAGACCCTTGGCCCAATAATTTATAAAGCCTAAGTACTTAAGCCCCTTCATTAATAATCATATCCCTTCATGAATCATTCATTCCCTTGATAAGTTTTTCCTAAGTAAAATCCTATTTTACTTAGGGAAATTAAAATATTTTACATAAAAACCCTCATTATTCACTTAGCCTAAGTTTCAATGTACACATGAAAATGTTATACAATTAGCATTTTTTCCATTCAATGTCATATCAACTACTAACTTATTAATATATATTTCCCCTATAAAATCTACCCATTCTCGTATTACATTAACTATGTAAAAACCCCAAAATATTAATATCTCACCCCTTTGGTTATATATAACCATAATACATTTGTAAATGGGGATTAATTAGTTAATCAGTAACAAATTAAGAACCCTGACCCCCCGCCACATTAAAAAGGGTTAATTAACCCTCATGGTTAATTAATAACTTCCCCAGCCAATCCCGTCACTCCCGATATGGTTAAAAAACTCTTAATTATATTGGGCCTACCTTCATTAAACTCACGTCACCTTTCATCCCCGATAATCGTTCAATCACACCTCCCAGATCTGACAACTATCGTGCATATCGCATGACCCTTTGCGACCGCACATTAGCGTGTGATCGCAAAGTGGTTTTGTGTACAGTGCCTCCGCCATGCGTCATTCATTCTATGGAATCACTAGCTCAAGCCCAAATATCGCCCCCCTTCCATAAGCGGTGCGATATAAACTGCTTACCACCTCCCACTAAATGAAAAAACATCATATCACTCACCCATCGATGTCACCCGTCCAAATCCCATAACCCGCCAATTCTTGACTTTGTATATAAAACAAAAGCAAATCATTTTGTTCTATTTTGTGAACCTATACACCCATGCAAATATAATGACGAGGTCAACCTGCCTGTGCTCCCAGCCACTAACCTTCTTCAAAATTTGTAGTCGATGCTACTAAGAGTCCTCCATTCACATCCATTATACCTGCATTCTATTGCCCTCCCTAAAGAATAGGTATTTACCAATTTCCCGACAAGAAAACCCTACAAATACTTGTTTTCCATTGAAAATTAATTGAAAAGTTCAAAATTCACCATAATTCTACTACTACTTTTATAATTCAAGTCCCCAGACCCTTGGTTTCACCAATTTTACAAAGAAAACCTTAGTTCCTTTCTGAATCCATAAGAACCAGAATGGAAACCGTGGTGGCCCTGAATGTTGCACCCATTACCACCCCTCATCGTGATTTTTACTATCTGCCTCTAGCAGATAAGGATTTTCAAATGAAAGACCTAATCACTAGTAAATACCACCTCAAAATGTTTTTCCAATGCCGAGATAACCACTTGAATGGCTATGATGCCATGGGAATATGAAAATCCAACCTCCCAATGTAATTTCTCCCCTCTGTTCATGTTTTCCTAACATAATCCATCAGTGCCATCCAAATTATGACCCCAAGCACAGAGCAGTAATGTCTCCCAAACAAACATTCCTCTTCACAATAACTGTTGAATCAATCAATGAGATGCTGCAATTTCATCCTAGTCAAGCCCTCACCCCCATTTCCATTGGAAATTTACTTGAGAAATCGACTAAATTATCCCAATCTGAACTCAATCACCTCTGCTAGACTTTCATATTGAAAAAATATCAAACTAAAGATCCACCTCCTTATATGTTACTTTTCTTCATAGATACAGGCAAAATCATAATTGATATGATATCTGCAGTCACAGGATTCAACAGTAGCAAGTATGTAGATGAGTTGACCCTAGTGTTGATGTCTATCTTTACCCATGGTTAGCCCCCTGCTGTCAAGTATGATTATGCCTCATTTATTGCTGAGAAAATTCATGACCAGTTCATGAGACTGGAGAATGAAAGGGTTTTTAAGTATCCACCTTCATATATCACCTCATCCTCTACTATCAATCAGACAAATTCCCATTTTCTATCAAGAAACTTGATACTAAGGGTAATCCAAGGTTTGTCATCTTTTGGACATCCATCTTCCATAGATCTTCTTCTTGCTCTTATTCATATATTGAGTTCATTGATAAGTTTGTCCACCCAGTGACTACCTTGCCGATAGGGATTTCCCCTCCTAGGATTAGTGATGATATCAAAAGGATCCTTCAGCTCTCTAAACAGTAAAAAGTGGGTGACTGGTATTTATACTAGAATCACATAGAGATCAAGCTATATGGGCGTGAGCTTTCCCCATTCAAGCTACCTAGATATGTTCCAATGAGACTGTTTGCATTGGAGTATTATAGACAGATAATAAACTCAGATTTGATTCATTTTACTAAGGCCAAAAAGAAAGCACAACTAAAGATCAAGGATCACTTAGGCCCTTTATCTATAACACTAGGGAAGCATGGAAAGCAGTAGAACAAACTCTAGAAGAGCATCTGAAACTAAACAAAATTCTTAGTTAGACTCCATATGACCCCCATAGTTTCATATGTGATAGAAGGATAAAAAATAGACTATCACCATACTTGCATCAACAAATTCCAGAGATTGAGCAATATGCCAATATGGATGAATGGAGGGAAGGAACCCTAGTAGAAACATATAGTGAGTAGGTCAACATAGAAAATGTAATGACACTTGATCTGATACCTCTCAAAGGTATTCACAGGAGACCAGTGCACCACTTTCAGAGACATCACAGGGAAGAGAAAAAGAGACCAGCA
This sequence comes from Pinus taeda, assembly GCA_000404065.3. Lineage (NCBI taxonomy): Eukaryota > Viridiplantae > Streptophyta > Pinopsida > Pinales > Pinaceae > Pinus > Pinus taeda. The sequence continues at coordinate 34,064 of APFE030524743.1, forward strand.
CTCAGGCAACAGAGCAGTCAACCATGTCAAAGCAACCTGAAACTTCTTAGGAGCAGGCTCAAACACAAGCTCACCCAACTTAAGTCAATATGGGAGAGCCCCCAATTTTGCAGACTCCTCTGAAAGAGGAAAAGAACAAAAAGAAAGATAGGGAAATAGCTACCCCTACCAGTGGCCCATCAGACCAGCCTGGTGCTAAGAAGCACAAGCTAAATCCTCATTCAGATGAGGAGTTTTTTGAAGAAACTACAAAAAGTCAAAGAAGAGAAGGTGCAGACAGCCAACATACTTTCCCAGCAGGTGGGACACCTTCTAGCTCACAGAGATAGGAACTGGAAAGGAAACAAAGTGATGAAGTGTCATCCTTCAGGCCTCCAGGAAATGAGAACCTAGATATTAAAAATAAATTCAAAGAAATAAAGGCTAAAATCGAACCATTAAGGGCCCAAGTATACGATCAGTATTTGAAAATGGCCCCCACAAATCAAACCAGGTTGATGTCAGCCTATGACATTAAAGAAGGTAAGATGGAGATGAGCTTCTTCAAGCCTAAAGTACAATAGCCTCAGTTGATAACAGACTACCTCAAAACTGATTTTAAGGTCATGGCCAAGGACATTCACCCCTTAAATCAGATAGAACTACACAAGCAAAAAGGGGAAATGGTGTATTCTACATTAACCAGCAAAGCCATGATGGCCCGAAGATTAGAAAAATCATTGAATAATACAACTCCTTAGTTACAGTGAGAAAGAGTCTCCTCACAGGCTAATGATAATAGAATTAAATCATTATAGGAGTTGGTTATTGGACTGGGTCATAACCCAAAGGATGTAAAGGCTGCAGAAGCCTTGATAAAGAAAAAAGATGAAGACATAGCCACCGTAAGAAACTAGTTAAAGTTGCCTCCATCAAGGCATCCACAAACTCTTGAAGTCATACAAAAGAAGTCTGAAGAAGAGCTTATGGACTTAGTCCTCAAGCTTAATGAATAGTTGAATGAGACTGAACAAGAATTAGAGAAGTCATTGGAAAGCATGCAGAGTGAGTCAACCTCTCAACCTCAAAATGTGATACCAGTAGTCTCCATGGAAGTTCCCTCAACACATGCAACATCTTTAGCACCTAATGTCCCTTTGGTAACAGCTGAAGCAATCACAGGTAAAAGTACATGAACAATACCAGTAGGAACTTCAGGTTTGAGTACAGAGGAATTAATAAAGTCAATGGAAGAGATGAAGCTCCAAGTCTCTGAATTGCAGAAGGCAAAAGAAAAATTTGTTACCTTAGAACAAAAACATGATGTTTCCAAGATTAATTTCTCTGAAGAGGTAAGAAAGAATAAAGGCTTAGCACAACAGGTGAAAGCACTAGAGAAGGACCTCACCTTTGAAAATCCCTTAACAAACATTAGGAATATTCTTTGAACCAACATCACTCAGTCAATAAATGATGCTTGGTCATCCATACAAATAATTTTTGAACAGATTAACCTGGTGAAAGTGGCTCTTGAATAAATTGAGAAAACCAAGGAAGAATTAGGAAGGAAGCCTGAGGAAGCCATCAGGCTAATAAATTTTCTGAACAGCAAAAACAAGTACCAACTAGAAGAGTTGGGTATTGAGGACAAAACTTGGACTATTCTAGAAGTCAAGAAGGTATTGACCAAACAGAAGTTTATGATTGAGGGTGGATTCTTAAACATTTTTGTAGACTTATTATTCTGGAAGAAAGTGTTGTTGAACAACTCTTGTATGGCTGGATGGATGAAGAAATAAAGCAAGGGATTTTTTACAAGATTCATGTGTCAAACATTGGAAAAATAAGTATTCTATATATCATGTGTTATTGTTTTCTGGTTCAATATTTCATTGATGTTCATTATCTGAATAAGAAACGAAAAAATATATTTCAGAAAGTGCTTAATTGCAATATGTCTTTAAAATCGTTTTTATTCTAAATGTTTTCCTTTGAACTATCATAGGCAAGGAATTCTTAACTTCTTTATGCTTCTTAGTTTATCATTATGGCCATTTAATAAGAAATTCTTAATTGCTTTTTGTTAGTGATCATTCATTTTCCCTCCTTTTGAAACTTGATGAAGGATTCTTAATTACCTTCATCCCTTTCAAAACCATTCCACTCTTTCAAGTTACCATTTGTCCCTGTTTAGCTATCTTGTCCTGTGAAGCCCTCCTTTGTTGAAATATCCCAATCCAGTTTAGCCATCTGTAGTTGAATCCATAGCCCAATGGCTTGAGATACTCTATTCTATACATCTTCTCCTGAATTCCACCACCAAACATAATCAAAACCCCTAAGCTTTCATAACTAGCCTAATATCTTATAAAACAAAGCTAAATATTAAAGAGAGGGCCCTCTCTAAGTACATATTGGCTAGTTTCTATACCCAAAAGTTTGCTTGTTGTTACCTCAGACCCCTTTCCTTCTTCTTACAACTTCTAGGAAAATCTAAGTGATAACATAGTGGCGACTCTGCTAGGGATCCAATTCCTCAGTTAAATAAATCTTTAAGAAAGTTTAAATCTCATATCTAAAGCCTATTAAATAAATCATAGAATTTGCTTGTTGATATCAATTAAGAAAAGACAAAAACAAAACCTAAAAACCTGGCTTCAGAAAAGACTCGTTACAAGAGAGCTAATCCTGATCCTAATCCACCATAAGTGTTTGAGAACCCCAATCTGATCCCCAGAATTCTTAGGAGACAAGAGAGTCAAGAAAATTCTACTAGTTCTCAGCCCACCTACAGATCAAAATCTTATCCTGTTAGGTGGATTTACCTTGAAGACGAACCCTTTAATGAATACTTTGAAACCTATTTGTTTAGGACATCTTCTGATTCTGAATAAATTGACCTGGTCCTAGACCCATTCTTTGTCAAAGAATTACACCTTCAAGCTGTCAATTTCTCAATCAACAGAAATTTGCAGAGCTTAATACAATCTGATCTTACTTTGAAGGAACACCCAATTCCTGTGTAATCACTACTACCTTTGCAAGTTCATCACCATTTCCTCATACATCTCAGCCTCAAACCACTCCACATCAAACCACCCCTTCTACCCCTCCATCCACAACCCAAACATCCACTGCTATCCCAACCCCAGTTGTTGTTTCATCATTACCTTCAGCAATGGAAAATAGATATGCCCCCTGGTATTACTAGCAAACTTAGGTGCCATGCCCCAGGGTTACCAAAGTAAAATCACTCCATTCGATGGTACTAGTACCTATACAACCCAACAACACACCAAAATGATGACTGATTATTTTGACATTTATGAAATAGATGTTGATGATGTGTGAATGAGAATATTTATTCAGAGTCTAACTAGGGAAGTCAAAACCTGGTTTAGAGATCTACTAGCAAACAATATAGACACCGTAGAAATTATTTATAGACAATTCCTGAACCAATGGGAAAAAAAGAAAGATCATCTTCAAATTTTATCAAAGTATGAAAACCTAAAGAGAGTAATACAAGAAACTTTGAAGGATTATTGTACTAGATTCAATAATGTCTATAAAGCCATCCCTGAAAATCTCAGACCCCCACCTGATTTAGCCTTAATCAAATTCCGTGATGGATTTGATTCTAACATAGCCTTCTAACTAAGGGAACGAGCTCCTCGTACTTTGGAAGATATGCAAAGCATAGTTGTGAGTGTTGAAGCCAACATGATGTCTAAAAGAGCCAAGGTTAGGAGTGAAAGGAGAATACCCTTAAAGGAAGAATCCTCACCCTTTGAACAAAAACTAGATGCCATAATTAAAGGGATGGATATGCTAGGAGATAGAGTGGAAACAATTGAAAGGAAAGCTCCTTGGGATGGTCATCCAACCAACACAGGGAGATTCTAATTTCAAAAAAACTCAAAACCAAAACACTTGGAAGACTGGTCCAAACCAAAACATTAGACCCCCTTTCCAGGGGAATTATGCAGAAGGATCAAACTCTGAAGAACCTGAAGAGGACACTCAAATAAATCTAATGGAACTCAGTACTGAAAAAGAAGTTTTCCTGACTCAAGAAGATCAAGAGGCCCACATTCTTAAATAATTTCAAACTCATTCAGGTGAATCATTCGACTTTAGGGAAGGATATGACACAACCATTTATGAGGTGGATAAGCAATACAACCTGAGGAGTAGGAGAATTGATCTTCTTGAAGCAAACAAGAAAAAGGCTCTGAAACATCACATAAAGGGTAAGACAGTCACTACACCTCTACATATTCTTTCTAGATGAAATAATAACCCTTCTAACCCCATAATTGAAAATGTCTCTGATGACCAACCAAACAATAGACAACCTTCCACTTCCCTTCCTCCCAACGGAAATGTGGAAGAACCTACAGAAGTTGATTTAGGAGAAACTGCAAATCATAACCCCAATCCTGAAAAGGAGAAAAACACAGAAAACATAGAAAATAGAGAGAATACTATTGTTCGAAATCCAAAATCCCAAACAGAAAAACCCTTTAATCTAGAAATTGAAGTAGGTAAGCTAAAAAATGTTGTTCCATTATCTGAATTAGCTAAACATGATGCCTACCAAAATTAGATTAATAGATCACTGAAAATCACTGGAAGTGAAGACTCAGTTAATATTTTTGATGACCAACCAGAATTAATATTTGGCCCTAAAGTAAATGGAAAATCATTAGAAGGAGGAATTTCTCCATTCTATGTAAGCCTAAATATACATGATAAGATTCTTCATAATGCCATGTTTGATTCTGGGGCATCTCATAACCTCATGCCCAAGTCTGTAATGGAAAAGCTAGACCTAGACATCACTCGACCATACAAAAATCTCTTTTCTTTTGATTCTAGTGAGGTGAAATGTTTAGGATTGATAAAAGACTTGTGTGTCTCATTGGTTCAATACCCTACAAAAACAATCTTAATGGATATAGTGGTAGTAGATATACCACCAAAATATGGCATGTTATTTTCTAGGTCCTCGGGTGCTAAGCTTCAGGGATCTCTTCAATTGAACATGTCTTATGCTACTATCTCGGTTTTCAGCCAACCAAAGAAACTATACGGAGAACGTTGATGAAATATATAGTAAGTAGTCAGGAAAAACCACAAAATTTCCCCATCTACTCAGTACACTCTGATATGGACTCGTTCATTCTTTATAATGTAGAAACCAATCCTCCCAACACTTTAGAAGTTTTAGTAGAAGAACCAAAATAAATTAAAAAAAATAAAAATCAAGTGTTCAGATCTAGGAAATATCAGATACCAATGACAAATCAGATAACAAAGAGAATTATAATGAGAATGAAAAACCATATCCCACTGTTAAACAAATTCCTACCACCCCTAACACCAACTATGAGCATGAAATTCTTTGGCATTTAGAATTTGATGGCTCAGTCAATAAACTAGGGGCAAGAGCAGGATTTTGGGTGTACAATTTAGAAAATGATCATGTTGAAGGCCATGCCTACAGATTAAATTTTAAGTGCACCAATAATATGGCAAAGTATGAGGCTCTCTTGCTGGGTCTTAAACTTGTTAAAATATTAGGGGTAATCAAAGTATCTGTCATAGGAGATTTATAATTAATAATTAAACAGATCAAAGGGAAGTACTTAACTAGGGATCCTAGATTAGGGTATTACAAAGGAACAGTCATAGAGATTCTCAATACTTTTCTGGAAACTCGGCTTGCTACAATCCCTAGAAAACACAACTTGCAAGCCGATAGCCTAGCCATGTTTGCCAGCACCTGCAAATTATCTTTCGAACCTAATCATCAGTTTACCACTGAAATTAGGCATAGACTAGCCATTTCTGATAATTTAAAAAACTGGCAGGTCTTTGATAGTGATGAGCAGATCAATAAATTTTTAACTTTAGATGAAAATTTTTCTAACAGTTACATAAATGTTCATACAGATGTTAATTCCAATGAAATAGATGAGGTAGACACAAACATTTTAGAGAAGTATTCAATAAGTATGCTTCATCCCACAAAATTCACAAAAAAGGAAGTTCAAGACCTAAAATAAATGGACCTTGATGAGATAATTGAAGAAGAAACAGAGGTTATCAACTTAAAAGACAATCATCTCCCTAAAGGATTGAATCTCGTAGAATACCTTTTTGATTCCAATGACATTCCTAAGAAACCAAAAATGGAACCATTAAAAGAAGATATTGAAGAATACAACTTAGGTACAGAGGACAATCCAAAAATGATAAAACTATCAAAGACTTTACCTCCTGATAAAAAATTAAAATATGTTGAACTTATGAGAGAATTCTAGGATGTCTTTACCTGGAATTATGAGGATTTCAATTCATATGACACCTCCATAATTCAACATATTGTACCTCTGAAAGAAAATCAAAAGACCTTTAAACAAAAGCTCAGGAGAATCAAACCTGTATTATTACCACTGATTGAAAAATAAATTAAACGTATGTATGAAGCAGGGACTATTGTCCCTATTAGATTTTCAGAGTGGTTGTCTAACTTAGTGCCTACTAGGAAGAAAATTGGGGAAATAAGGTTATGTGTTGATCTGAGAAATGTGAATAAGGTCTCTCTGAAGGACAACTATCCTTTACCCAAGATGGATCATATTTTGCAAAGGGTAGTGGGTTCTTCTAGAATTTCATTTTTAGATGGGTTTTTTAGGATATAACCATATCCTGGTTCATCCTGACGACCAAGAGAAAACTACTTTTACAACACCATGGGGGACATTTATGTACATCAAAATTCCATTTGGACTTAAAAACTCAAGAGCAACATTCCAAGGGGCAATGGAAATTGCATTTTCCAAATAAATTCATGATTTTCTTATTATATATTTGGATGATTTAACTATTTTTGTAAATCAGATCAACAACATTTGGACCATCTCAGACAAGTATTTCTAAAATGTAGAAAATATGGTATTTCTTTGAATCCAAAGAAGTCCTTGTTTTTTCTGGAGGAAGGTAAACCTTTGGTTCACATCATTTTAAAGGATAGCATTTGAATCGACCCTGCCAGAATAGAAGCTATTCTATAGATATTTATCCAAGAAGTATCAAAGAACTTCAAGCTTTCTTAGGAAAGATAAATTTTTTGAGAAGATTCATATCTAACTTAGAAGAACTCATTAGATTACTTAATAACATGCTTAAAAAGGATTCAAGTATCAAATGGATAGTAGAGGCCAAACAATCATTTGAAGAAATCAAGATGGCCTTAACCAGAGCACCAGTCCTCACTAGTCCACAATTTGATAGAGACTTCATAATTTTTTCTTTTGCATTAGAACACACTATAGCAGTTGTTTTATTACAAAAGGATGATCAAGGATGAGAGAAATGCATAGCCTTTTTTAGTAAAGCACTCAAAGATGCATCACTAAAATACAAAATAATGGAGAAACAAGCTTTTGCATTGGTAAAAGCCATTAAGGACTTCATAGTCTACATGTTATACTCTCATGTGATAGCCTATGTACCTAATGCAGTTGTCAAAAACATCCTAACTCAGGATGGAATTGAGGGCAAAAGAGGTAAATGGATTGCTACCATTTTAGGATATGATATAGAAATAAAACCTACAAAACTAATAAAAGGACAGGGATTGACCAAACTCATGGTAGAAACAAATTTTCAAGCCCTGGACATAAATGAACTAGATGATGAACAGGAGATGGCAACTCCAAAAATCAGCTAGGAATTCTCAGACTCACCTTGGTATGCTGATGTAATTTATGTTTTACAAACCCTACAGGCTCCTCCAGGGTTATCCAGAATAAAGAATAGGTTTTTAAAAATGAAAGATTCAAAGTTTTGTATCTTAGATAATACTCTTTTTTGGAAAACTCAAGAAGGAATTTTATTGAATTGTCTGTTAAAAGATGAAGCTGACAAGGCTCTCCAAGAATTTCATGCAGGGGACTATGGTGGAAACCTCTATTGGAAGTCAACTATAGATAGGAACCTAAGGGCTGGAATTTATTGGCCAACCTTATTTGTATATGTGAAGAAATTTGTAACTTCTTTCCATAAATGCCAAATTTTCGAAGGCAAAATAAAATTGTTACCTTTACCCCTGAAGCCCATTTCCACCAAGAAACATTTTCAACAATGGGGTCTTAACTTCATTGGATAAATCCATCCACCTTCTTCAGGCCAACACAAATGGATACTCACTACCACTGACTATTTACCAAATGGATAGAGGCTATTCCTTCTAGACAGGCGAATGACATAGTAATCATAGGTTTCCTAGACACCAACATATTGTCCAGGTTTGGCTGCCCTACTAAAATCATTACAAATAATGCTGCAGCTTTCAAAGCAAAGAAAATGATAATTTTTTGTAACAAGTACCATATTACATTGGGCCATTACACAATCTATTACCCTCAAGGGAATGGACTGGCTGAATCTTCCAACAAAAGTCACATTAATATCATCAAAAAACTATTGGAAGAGAACAAGAAAACTTGTAACAAGAAACTGATAAATGCATTATGGATAGACAGGCTTACAGCCAATAATCCATTGGAACCAATCCTTATGAGTTAGTATATGACATGGAGCCTTTTTTTCCTTCATCATTAGGAGTTCCTATTATGAAAATACTCCAAGAAGCTCAAGTGGAACCCAATGATATTCAAAAAAGAATAAACCAGACCATCAATTTACAACAGACCAGAGAGGAGGTATACCAAAGATCCCAAGTGTTGCAGGAGAAGCTTAAAAATATATTTGACAAAAGAACCAAGGTAGAAGATTTCTACCTTGGAGACAAAGTGTTAAGATGGGATTCCAAAAGGGAGGATAAGTGGAAACATGGGAAGTTTGATTTCCTATGGAAAGGACCATACATCATCTATGCTTTCAAGGGAAACAATACATATTTTCTTAAAAACTTAGATGGTACAAAAGCAAAAGAAGCACCAATCAATGGTCAGATGTTAAAGCATTACTTTGATCCTACTTACTAATGCTACTATGCTCTTAACATGTACATATTATATCCTTTGTAATGTCACAGTTTTGATTGAACAATAACTTTTTGGAGTTGAAGCCCGAAGAGAAGGCCCTAAGTGTCAAGATAATCACTGTCATACATACAATAAAGCAGCAAGCAGAAGAAGATTGCAGAGCACAGTCAAAGTAATTCAAAGGCCATTGATCTACTGTTCTTGAATTTCTACCAAGAAAATCCATCCCCAACTGGAGCCACTGTTATGGCCCTATACTAATAAGTGTCATATATCATGATTGACTTGATGAGCTATGTAATATGTTCATACCTTTACTTGTTGTGAAAGTTTTCCATATTTGTAAAATTCAAAAATTTTAAAAATGTAAAGAGAGTATACCCTAAAAGAAAAATCAAAGGGTAAAAAGAATAAAGATGGTCAAAAAATGAAAGAAAATTAACCCCAACAAAAAGAAATACCAGGAAAGTGTGCAAGTATAAATGGCACTACTTTTTCACTTTTTGTATAATAAATAATTATGTGCAGTTTGCCACCTCTGCCACAATTCATGAATAGTCAAACAGTTTAAACTTGGCTAGTTCATTTTTTCAATTTCATATTGTAGAAATAGAGAATAAGATATAACCAAACAGTATAATCTTGGCAGATAAGTAGATAGGTAGAGTAAATAAAAGGAGCTCAATAGTGTAATCTGAGCCCTTGGATGTAATAAGTGTAGATTTAGATAGGCATTACCATGTAAAAGAAAAGAAAAGTTGAAAAGGGTTTGCCAGTCTAAGTGCACCCTAATAAAGAAGTAAAAATTCTAGGTTAAGTAGATGGGGTAACTAGATGATGGCCAAAGAATAATATGTGGTGAATGATGAATTCAAATGTGTAAATCTTTTACTTTCATCACAAGGCAATGGAATATAGCACATAAAAGATATACCAAGAAACCAAAGTTAAAATAATTAACTTCCCTACTCATTTCCCCCTAACGTTTCAATTTCCCCTAAATGCCAAGGTATTTATTAAATTAGAGGGGCTCAAAGCATTTCTCTGTCTTCTGGAGGGACCAGACCCTCGGCCCAATAATTTATAAAGCCTAAGTACTTAAGCTCATTCATCAATAATCATATCCCTTCATGAATCATTCATTTCCTTGATAAGTTTTTCCTAAGTAAAATCCTATTTTACTTAAGGAAATTAAAATATTTTACATAAAAACCCTCATTATTCACTTAGCCTAAGTTTCAATGTACACATGAAAATGCTATACACTTAACGCTTTTTCCATTCGATGTCATATTAACTACTAAGTTATTAATATATATTTCCTCTATGAAATATACCCATTCCTGTATTACATTAACTATGTAAAAACCCTGAAATATTAATATCCCGCCCCTTTGGTTAGATATAACCATAATACATTTGTAAATGGAGATTAATTAGTTAATAAGTAACTAATTAAGAACCCCGACCCCCCGCCACATTAAAAAGGGTTAATTAACCATCATTGTAAATTAATAACTTCCCCAGCCAATTCTGTCACTTTACATATGGTTAAAAAACTCGTAATTATATCAGGCCCACCTTCATTAAATTCCCGTCACTTTTCATCCTCGATAGTTGTTCGATCACACCTCTAAATCTAACAACTGTCATGCATATCACACGACCCTTTGCGACTGCACATTAGTGCGTGATCGCAAAGCATTTTTGTGTACAGTGCCTCCGCCACACGTCATTCATTCTATGGAATCGCTAGCCCAAGCCCAAATACCGCCCCCCTTCCATAAGCGGTGCGATATAAACTGCTTACCACCTCCCACTGAATGAAAAAACATCATATCACTCACCTGTCAATGTCACTTGTCCAAATCCCAAAACCTGCCAATTCTTGAATTTCTATATTAAAAAAAAAAAGAAAATCCTTTTGTCGTTCTATTCTGCGAACTTGTATATCCATGCAAATATAATGATGAGATCAACCTGCCTGTGCTCCCAGCCACCAACCTTCTTCAAAATTTGTAGTCAATGCCACTCAGAGTCCTACATTCACACCCACTATACCTGCATTCCATTGCTCACCCCCAAGAACAGGTATTTACCAATTTCCCGATAAGAAAACCCTACAAATACTTGTTTTCCACTACAAATTAATTGAAAGGTCCAACATTCACCATAATTCTGCTACTACTTTTATAATTCAAGTCCCCAGACCCTTGGTTTCACCAATTTTATAAAGGAAACCTAAGTTTCCTTTCTAAATCCATAACAACCAGAATGGAAACCCTGGTGGCCCTAAACGTTGCACCCATTACCACCCCTCGTCGTGATTTAGACTATTTGCCTCTTGCAGATAAGGATTTTCAAATAAAGGACCTAATCACTGATAAAGACCACCTCAAAGTGTTTTTCCAATGCTGAGATAACCACTTGAATGGCTATGATGCCATCGGACTATAGGAATCCAAACTCCCAATGTACTTTCTCCCCTCTGTTCATGTTTTCCCTGACATAATCCATCAGTGCAATGCAAATTATGACCTCAACCACAGAATAGTCATGTCTCCCAACCAAATAGTCCTCTTCACAATAACTACTGAATCAATCAATGAGATGCTACAATTTCATCCTAGTCAAGCCCTCACCCCCATTTCCATTGGAAATTTACTTGAGAAATCAACTAAATTATCCCAATTTGAACTCAATCGCCTCTGCTAGACTTTCATATTGAAACAATATCAAACTAAAGATCCACCTCCTTTTATGTCAGTTTTCTTCATAGATACAGGCAAAATCATAACTGATATGATATCTGCAGTTATGGGATTCAACACTAGTGATTATGTAGATGAGTTGACCCTAGTGTTGATGTCTTTTACCCCTGGTAAGCCCCCTGCTATCAAGTACGATTATGCCTCATTTATTGTTGAGAAAATTCATGACCAGTTCATGAGACTGGAGAATGAAAAGGTTTTTAAGTATTCCACCTTCATATATCACCTCATCCTCTACTATCAATCAGACAAACTCCCATTTTCTATAAAGAAACTTGATACTAAGGATAATCCAAGGTCTGTCATCTTTTGGACTTCCCTCTTCCATAGATCTTCTTCTTACCCTTAGTCATATACTGAGTTCATTGATTATTTTTTCCACCCAGCGACTACCTTCCTGACAGGGATTTCCCCTCCTAGGATTAGTGATGATATCAAAAGGAACCTTCAGCTCTCCAAGTAGTACAAAGTGGGTGACTGGTATTTATACTAGAATCACACAGAGATCAGGGTATATGGGTGTGAGCTTTCCCCATTCAAGCTACCTAGATATGTTCCAATGAGATTGTTTGCATTAGAGTATTATAGATAGATATTAAACTCAGATCTGATTCATTTTACTAAGGCCAAGAAGAAAGCACAACTAAGGATCAAGGATCACTTAGGCCCTTTTGTATGCAACACTAGGGAAGCATGGAAAGCAGCAGAACAAATTCTAAAAGACCATCTAAAATTAAACAAAAGTTTTAGTTGGATTCCATATGACCCCCATAGTTTCATCAGTGATAGAAGGATGAAAAATAGACTATCACCATACTTGCATCATAGAATTTTAGAGATTGAGCAATATGCCAATACGGATGAATGGAGGGAAGGAACCCTAGTAGAAATAGGTAGTGAGTAGGTCAACATAGAAAATGTAATGAAGGATCTTGAAAATATACTTGACCTGGATTCTTTTGGACAGGTGCAATTTGAGACTTCTCAAAAGCCAGCATCACGGACTAGTTCCTCAATAGCTGATACCTCTCAAAGGCATTCACAGGAGACCAGTGCGCCACTTGCAGAGACATCATAGGGAAGAGAAAAAGAGACCAGCACTTAGGCAATAGAAAAATCAACCATGTCAAAGCAGCCTGAAACTTCTCAAGAGCAGGCTCAAACACAGGCTCACCCAACTCAAGTCAATATGGGAAAGCCACCAATTTTTCAGACTCCTTTGAATGAGGGAAAGAACAAAAAAAGAGATAGGGAAATAACTACCCCTGCCAGTGGCCCATTAGACCAGCCTGGTGCTAGGAGGCATATGCTAAATCCTCATTCAGAAGAGGATTTTTTTTGAAGAAACTACAGAGAGTCAAAGAAAAGAAGGTGTTGATAACCAACATACTTTCCAAGCAGGTGGGACACATTCTAGCTCACAGAGACAGGAACTAGAAAGGAAACAAAGTGCTGAAGTGTCATCCTCCAGGCCTCCAAGAAATGATAACCTAGATATTAAAAAGAAATTCAAAGAAATAAAGGCTAAAAATGAACCATTAACGGCCCAAGTCTACGATCAGTATTTGAAAAAGGCCCCCACAAATCAAACCAAGTTGATGTCAGCCTATGACATCAAAGAAGGTAAGATGCAGATGAGCTTCTTCAAGCCTAAAGTACAACAGCCTCAGTCAATAGAAAACTACCACAAATGATTTTGAGGTCATGGCCAAGAACATTCACCCTTTAGATCAGATTGAACTACACAAGTAGACAAGGGAAATGGTGTATTCTACAGTAACCAACAAAGCCATGATGGCCCAAAGATTAGAAAATTCATTGAATAATACAACTGCCCAGTTACAGCTAGAAAGAGTCTCCTCACAGGCTAAGGATAATATAATTAAATCATTGGAGGAGTTGGTTATTGGATTGGGTCATAAACCAAAGGACGTAAAGGCTACAGAAGCCTTGATAAAGAAAAAATATGAAGACATAGCTGCCTTAAGGAAGCACTTAAAGTTGCCTCCATCAAGGCATCCACAAACTGCTGAAGTTATACAAAAGAAGTTTGAAGAATAGCTTCTGGACTTAGTCCTCAAACTTAATGAATAGTTGAATGAGACTGAACAAGAATTAGAAAAGTCATTGAAAAGCAGGCAGAGTAAGTTGACCTCTCAGCCTCAAAATGTGATACCAGTAGTATCCATGGCAGTCCCCTCAACACTTGCAACAGCTCTAGCACTCAATGTCCCTTTGGTCACAGCTGAAGCAATCACAGGTACAAGTACAAGAACAACACCAGCAGGAACTTCAGGTTTGAGTACATAGAAATGGAAGAGATGAAGCTCTAAGTCTCTGAATTGCAAAAGTTAACCAAAAAATTTGTTACCTTACAAGAAAAATATGATGTTTCCAAGATTAATTTTGCTGAAGATGTAAGAAAGAATAAAGTCACAGAACAACAAGTGAAAGCACTAGAGAAGGATCTCACCTTAGGAAAGCCCTTAACAGACATTAGGAAGATTCTTTGGACCAACATCACTCAGTCAATAAATGATGCTTGGTCATCCATACAAATAATTTTTGAACAGATTGACCTAGTGAAAGTGCTCTTAAAGAAATTCAGAAAACCAAGGAAGAATTAGGAAGGAAGCCTGAGGAAGCCATCAGGCTAATAAATTTTTTGAACAGCAAAACTAAGTACCAGCTAGAAGAGCTGGGTATTGAGGATAGAACTGAGACTATTCTAGAAGTCAAGAAGGTATTGACCAAAAGGTCTTTGATGTGGAATTTAGAAAGGAAATGCTAGAACATGCAAGAAGAAATTAATGATTTTATGGAGAGATTTGGCATTTTGCAGAGCAAAAGACTTCCCAGTCCTTTAGTAATTAATGATAAATTGATGATACATGAAGATTGTGTGGACAAGTTGGTTCAATATGCAAATAACTAGGCGAGTTCATCAGCTAGTGCATCTGCACCAAAGGCACACTTACATGCAGAGTTCTCTATGACAGTCTAGAGAACCTTTTCTGTGTTGAACATGAGATAAAACATGTGTTTTTAGTTCAGCCTAATTTTGTCAAATACACTGAGGCTAATGAAATCTTCAAAACTTCAAAGGACCAGAAAACCAAAGGAAGATTGGTGGACGGATATGACAAATTTTTTGTGATTTATCCTTGGTAAAAAATAAATTTTCAGTATTTACCATAATCAATGTTGGTAAAAGAAGGTGAATAAAGATCAAGTAGGTAAAGAGTATCATAATAAGTCAAAGTTTATCAGTAAGAAGATAAAAAGCAAAACAGCTAGCACATATTTACAAAGAAAACAGTAAGATACTCAATCATAGGGCTTGTCTCCAGCCCATTCACAAAAATAGGGACAACAAGCCATCAGTTCACTATTATCTTCTATCTTCAAGACCATCTATCTCTATTTTTATGTAACATATAGTTAGGCTTCCTAAATTATATCTTTCTTTGTTAAGAGATATTTTATTGTAAATTTTTGTATAAATACTCTCTCATTCGGAGTATCGAGGATGTATTCTTAAACATTTTGTATACTTATTATTCTGGAACAAAGTGTTGTTGAACAACTCTTGTATGGCTAGCTAAATGAAGAAATAAAGCAAGGGATTTTTTACAGGATTCATATGTCAAACATTGGACAAATAAGTATTCTATATCTCATGTGTTATTGTTTTCTGGTTTAATATTTCATTGATATTCATTATCTAAATAAGAAACGAAAAAGTATATTTCAGAAAGTGCTTAATTGCAATCTGTTTTTAAAATTGTTTTTATTATAAATGTTTGTTCTCTAAACTATCACAGGCAAGGAATTGTTAACTGCTCTTTGCTTCTTAGTTTATGATTATGGTCATTTAATAAGAAATTCTTGATTGTTTTTTATTACTTATCATTAATTTTCCCTCCTTTTGAAACTTGTTGAAGGATTCTTAACTGCCCTTTATCCCTTTCAAAACCATTCCACTCTTTCAAGTTACAATTTGTCCCTGTTTAGCTATCTTTCCCTATGAATCCCTCCTTTGTTGAAACATCGAAATCCAGTTTAGCCATCTAATGTTGAATCCATAGCCCAATGGCCTGGTATAGTATGTTCTATCCATCTACTCCTGAATTCCACCACCAAACATAATCAAAACCCCCAAGCTTTCATAACTAGCCTAATATCTTATAAAACAAAGCTAAATCTTAAAAAGAGAGCCCTCTCTAAGTACATATTAGCTAGATTCTGTACCCAAAAGTTGGTTTGTGGTTACCTCGGACCCCTTTCCTTCTTCTTACAACTTCTAGGAAAATCTAAGTGAAAATAGACAGGAAAGCCCATGGATCATGGAAATAAGAAGCAATTGGAGTAGGCGCAGGTTCCAAAGAAGTAGGTGCAGGTGTAGGCTTCATAGGGATAGGTATCGGTTCACAAGAAGAAGGTTCACCATTTCGAGAAGAAGCTACACTTTCTCGAGAAGAATCTCTATATTCCAGAGACTCAGAGGCAATCAAGTTCTAGAGGGAGATTGCAGATTCAGAGGGAGACTTTGCAGCCCAAGAAGAGCGTGTGGTCAGTGGGGAGAAAGGGATATTCCACATCTACTAAGAAGGAATCATGGAGGGATTGGAAAATGACACAGGAAAAGAAGAAGAAGCGGGATATTTCTAGTGACAATGACACTTCCGAGAAAGGCATAGTTCATGCTTCAAAGATTGTTGTAGTTGTGAGCAACAGGATTTGGGTGAGCGTTGCAAGAAGTGTTGATGATGATGACCTATTTCCTAGTATTGGAAGTACCTCCCTCGTTAAGAGGGAGTATATATGTAGCTTGGGACGTACTCCAAGCCCTGCATTTCAGGCTTTGTAGGGCAAAGCACCACAAGAGTCACTTATGGGCTTAGGAACCAAGCTTGACGTTTTGCACCAATTCATGTTTGGGGCACTTCCATGGAGACCTTTGGAGATGTGATGGCATGAGATGATAGAGGGCAGAAAAGAGAATCTAATTATTCAAGAATCGTCGAATTCTGAGTTGTCTTTAGTGAGATATGAATTTTTGAAGTTAATTTTTGGGTTGACACCATAGGAGTCAAGGTCAACTTAACCCTAGTAAGCCTTCTTAACAATTGGACAACCCTTAGATGACATTTTGGAGGAGCCCTCTTATGTGTATCAATAAGAGGTGAGGAGGAGGCATTTGAGTATCCATTTGTGTAGCACACACAAGAAGAAAAGAGCTCAGTAGAGGAGAGGATTTTCTATTCTAGGGCCTTTTAGCATCTAAATCTACCTTAGGCTGAAGGAAGGAAAAATTCAGGGTAACCTCAAACCACGCTCAGTCTGGTTGCTAACCCTACCAGAACAGGAGACGACTCTCTCCGAGTCACGTTCAGTGAATAAGTAAACGAAACGGTCTGAGATGACTTACAATGAAATATTGATCTTAGGCTAGTAATTAACATGGATACAAGAAGCAATTTTTTTTGAATGACTGAGTTTTTGGGATGGTATGGGACCAACGGAAAACAATGAGCAAAGAATTTAATACAAAGGCACATATTACTTCGTGAGGCAAGACAGGTGGAAAGTCTAGCAATTTAGTTTGAAATAACACGGAATGGAGAGATTGCTTAGGAGGGTGAAAAGGGCATAAGTACATCAATCGTTTTCAACAGAAGAAGAACACTGAACATGAAATTTTCCCACAGGCAGAGTAATGAAAATGAATTCTACCTTATCTAACTTAGAAAATTTCACTGGAAATCAATATCAAATGAACTGTGAAACATAACGAAACACATATGAAACATAAGAGACACATTTTCTACACTCACAACCACATGAATCTCATGAAATAGAGCCGTTGCCTTTCATTAATCCTTTGTCAAAATATACAATGAAAAAATAGAGTTTCGTTCCCACAGTCTCCCAGAAATTACAAGCCAACCAACCCTTTGCAAATGCTTTGAATACAATAAATAGAACATGCCATGAGGAGATAGAACGACCAAGAGTTGGGGAGTTTCTCAAATCATTACAAAATGGAGATGGAAAGCCAACCATTAGCTACAGGTTCAGTGTTACAAAAGTGACAAATGGCTTGGGTGACCGTTTTCCTTCCCTTGCCACTTGGATAGAATCCAAACTCTTTAAAATTTGCCTTAGTTGCCAAAAAAGGTGAAATTTAGATGAGCGGGCCCACTTGGAGAAAGTTGTGAATCAAAATTTCGCGAAACGGAGGTGAATTTGGCCCTTTTCTCTATATGCGTCGCGCCCAATTCTGTATGCACTACGCCAATTTAGAGGTTGTTTTGAGGTGCCTGCAGGAGTCCAAAATGTGCCCAAGTGTGCTTGCTGGAAATACTGGCCTATCTACTTTCCAACCCTAGTGGAATTTCTGAATTTGGTGCTCATTTTCCCCTCCAAATATTCGTTCTCCCAACACTGCTTCCTGTGTGTCAAAATAGGGCAGAGAGGTCATTTTTTGAGTGTTTTTTACCTCCAGGAGACTCAAAGCATGCCCAAATTTCTTGTCCAATCACCAGTAGTCGTGATTTTGCATGCTGAATCCAAAAATGCAAGCCATTTGTCATTTGGAGCTCCCAATCCACAGGGAGAAAAAACTTGTGTTGTGACCAAAATTTTTCCATGTGACCAAAATTGCCCCAAATTTCTTGAAATTTGGGCTGGAGGTTCTCTAAGAGGCACTATGCTAGGCCACAGAGGCTTCAGGAAAGATTCAAAGTTGATCTTGCTCTTTTTTCCTCTTTTGTCTCTTTGTCGCTCTGCTCAATTTTTCCTTCAAGCTCCTTATCCAAGCCTTTGAACTCATGTTCTGTGCCCTATAATGATAAACCATCTGCCTCAGTATGTTTTTGTCTCTATCGGCCTTCTCTAGCAATCTCTCAAGGTGGATGTTGATACGCTCGAGCCAAGACTCACGGTCATTGTTAATCTATTGCTCCAAGGGAGTGAGCTTGATCCTCCTATGCTGGGCAGCTTGGTGATTCTCACGGATGCTTTGCAGCTCCATGATCTCATGCTGGTCCACAAGTTGTTTGTTCCTCTGCTACAAATACCTGATGATCCATTTGGCCCTCTCCAAATTTAGTGACAAGTCCTGGATCTCTGTTTTCTGCTTTGGGATGGTCATCCTAAGTTTGGCACTCTCCACATCTGCATCATCATCCTGAATGAGGATGAAGTCAGCCTCTTGTTCACCTGATGGTCCCTCGTCATGCATGGGCCTCTTGCCCTTTTCCTGTACCTGTGTTGTTGATGCCGGAAACGAGGCCGCTTCCACCCGGAGTGGAGATAACACTCGCTTTGCTGCTACAAACAAGTGCCTACTGCCTCTCTGATATGTAACGAATACTGGCATAGTAGTGGTCTCATGGCGCTGATACTGATGAGAAGGACCACCTATCTCATGCTCTGCCTCTAATAATACCTGTGACGTGCTGAAGAGGCCATGGGAGATGAAGTCCTCCCAAGCAATGCCTTGCAATCCCAACTGATGATCCACCAAAATCCGGATAAGAGAAAAGTGATAAACGTTGTTAAGTTGCTGCTGAGGGGTTTTATGCTGCATGAAGGTGTTCATCTTCTCTATGTTCCTGCAAATGAAAAATGGGAGGTTCATCATCCACACCCTGGTAAAGTGCATGAGCAACCTGATGTGGTAGGCATATAGACGAGAGAACCTCCCCTCACAGCTGAATACTTCATGATCAATTTCATGAGCTAAGCATATTCATCTTTCAAATATCTGAATGGAAAGGCTCTTATGAGCTGCCTCAAGAATCTGGCCTTAATGTAAGGCTCATAGTGTTGCCTGTCCACCTTCTTTTTCTTGTGCCATTGTTCTCCAACATTTGGTATGTCGGTTGCCACATAGATAGTTTCGGGTGTCAATGTGAAGGTGATCCCAGCCAGGATAGATTGACCTCCATGTAGGTGAAGCACAAAAGATGGGCCAACTCATGATGAACTCTAACATTAGCCACCCTTTGACAAAACTCAAAACATGATAGATGCTGGAAACATGACATAGTAAGAGGGCAAGCCTGCAGTTCTATGAGGGTAGTTGGCTCATCCCTAACATGTTTGCCACTCTTGTGATGTCTCCTGGGAGCTTTTTCTTCCAAGGGTGAATCACTTTGTGTCTCCATCTCATACTTTGATGAATGCTCAGATGTTATGACTACTGTGTGTATTGTACTTGCGCTGCCCTTTGATGATGGTGTGAAGTGTTTTTGTGATATCTGCCACCAAGGGGAACAATGAAAACATGGAGTATTAGGAGGGGAATAATATTTTGGGAATAGGTGTTATGGGGAGAAGTTTTGTTTAGGGATATATAGGAGGGTTTGGAGATTTGATAGGGTAGGGTTTTTTGGGTTTTGATAAGGTAGGGTTTTGCGGTTTTTATTGACCAGAGAGTGGAGGGATAGGGGATAGGGTTTGGTAGTGTTTTAGGGTAGCGATAATAGGAAAAATGAGAAAGGGGGGATAGGGAAAAATGGCAATAAAGGGAAAAATGAGGGGTGAAAACGGGGCCTTGGCACTAACACCACAATTTTACAACCCTAGCAACCATGGCTTGGATGTTTTTTTTAGTGGTTGGTTTTATGAGTTTAGTTGCAATTAAGCATAGCCATGAACCACCATAAAATTCACAAAATTTGATGAGCAAGCCATGATCTAGAGCCTACCTATTGATTTGAGGGGTTTCACAGGAAATTTTGCAAGGTTTCAGGCCTTTGTGGGTGTGCGTCGTGCGCCAAACCCAGTGCGCTGTGCCCGGTGTGTGTGCCATGCCCATTGAAATTTTGCACTGTGGGGTGGCTCTGTGTGTGCCACGCTCTGTGTGTGCACCGCGCCCCTCTGTGTGTGCGCTGCGCTCTGGAAAATGACTCCCACTCACTCTTAAACACGCACTTTGCTCTCCTAATCACTTTGCAACATTTCTCTATTACCTTGATTTGCACAATGACCTTGTTTTCTTGTGGAAACCACTATTTAAAGACTTTGAAATCATGGGTTAAATTTTTGCTTCTCCAAAAACCCACTTTGCTAATGTTTCATTTTGGCCTTTTTTCACCTACTTAAAGCAACACTGAGTTTCACTTTTCCCTTTGAAATTTTAGCTCAAATGATGAAATTTTCAGCACTCTTTGCAGGGATTTCATGACAGGGCATTTGGCCACAGAAACCATGACTGCACATGAAGAAATCAACTGACGACTTTATTGAAAATTTTATCACAAATGACACTGTTTGACTTTTCTTCAAAATAGAGTTTTGAAGAACAGTCGAAGTTTGTCCACATGACGATGATACTTTCTGAATCATAACTTTGTAAGGGCTTCACTCTGGCCTGCACGGCTTTATTGGGCATGGTTGAAGACAAAATTGATTAATCCCTAGACCTAATTATCCAAAATGAATTTTGTCCTTTAAAAGACCAGACCTTGACTATCATGGACTTTAGTGATCATTGACAAAAGACTTGAGCTAGCAGGAGCCAGACATGAGGGGAAATGACTAGCATGACCTTTTCCGTCAGATTATGGCATGCCCCTAGTGGAATACAACTGAGTTTATGGAGCGGGACTCCTAAAAATGAAACGCATAAAGAGTTTTGATCTCTGACAGAGGACTGACAAGACCGACTCTAACATTGGCTCCAATGGGGGATGGTAGCTCCTTGGAGGCGCCAAGAACAACAAATCTCTGGAATAGCTAGACAGTGCCTTCATCCATTGGGCTATGGAGTAATTTTTTCGACAAACAACACAGGACTCTGTCTCATTTATGAAACTGAAATGACCAAAAAACTGACTTAAATTTGACATTGAAATGACTTGAAGACTAACTTGACAAACTGAAATAAAATGGTATTTACAGTGATAGTGGAAGCAGCGTTAATAACTCATAAATGGTATTGCTTGAGTAGCCGAGCATTGATCGGCCCTCTTGGGCAATCTTCCCCGTTCATTTCCTTCAAGAAAAAAGCATTTTGACCCCGATATGCTGCAATTTTAAAGAGACCTTTCCAGAGGTTCTCAAACTTAACGTGCTTACCTTTTTCCTCATTCCTTGCATCCCACTTCAGCACCACATCATCCAACTAAAATTTGTCCGCCTTTTCTTTTCTGTCATAAATTTTTTTAATCTTCTCCTGCAATTTGGATGTGTTCTTGAAAACTTCTTCTCTGGTCTGCTGCAAGTGTACCATTTGATTCAACCTTCTCTGCATGGGATCTTCTTCACTACCGGCCTCGTAAAGAAGTTTGACTACTGGGGCAGTGAGAGAGGTAGGAAATACGGTATCAACTCCATAAACAAGCTCAAACGGTGACGTACCAATGGATTTCTTCTTACTGACCCGATCTGCCCACAATGCATTTACCAACCTCTTATGCCAGCTCTTCATGTTTATTTCCAGCAGCTTCTTGATGATGTTTACCAATGATTTGTTCGAAGACTCTGCCAATCC
Organism: Pinus taeda; assembly: GCA_000404065.3. Lineage (NCBI taxonomy): Eukaryota > Viridiplantae > Streptophyta > Pinopsida > Pinales > Pinaceae > Pinus > Pinus taeda. The sequence continues at coordinate 56,338 of APFE030524743.1, forward strand.
ATTGCCTTGCGGATGATAGGCAGTCGAGTGACCCAAAATGATGTGATATTTATGACAAAACTCTACCATCCTTTTTTATTTGAAAGTTGTTGCCTTATCAGTGATTAACTAATTTGGGCAACCAAAGTGAGACAAGATGTTATTTTCAAGGAATAAAATGATTACCACATCATTAGCTTGTCTGGTGGGAATTGCCTCGATCCATTTCGTGAAATAATATGTCACTGTGAGGATCCATCTATGCTGACGGGAAGAAGCGGGATGAATTTCACCAATGAAATCCATTCCCCATTGTTGGAAAGGGGCTCTCACCTCTATAGGCTTAATTGGTAAAGGCTGTAACTTTTGCTTTCCTTCGAAAATCTAACACTTATGATAGTGCTTGACCATCCTATATACATCAGCAAACATGGTCGACCAATAGTACCCCGCTCTCAGAATTTTATTTTCTGTTGATTTCCAAAAAAGGTGACCACCACAGTATCCTTGGTGGAAGTCCTCCATGACCCTTTTTGCTTCCTTTTCCACCAAACAATTTAACAGAACGCCACCGGGATCTTTCCAATACAGTGCAGAATTTAGAATGAAAAACTTCGTAGCTTTCAACTTGAGTGTTCTCACTTTGTTTCTAGTCATGCCAAGTGGTGGTGACAAATTTTTAAGCACATATATGATATCTGAATACCATGGAGAAAGAGCAAACATTTCATATATTTGAATTGATGATCCTTCCTCATTCTCATCAGACATAGCAGCGATCAGATTTATGTCCAAGGCATGCAAGTTTGATTCGGCCATTAACTTCGCCAATCCCTGTCCTTTAACCAGATTTGTGGGCTTTATTTCCACATCATATTCTAGCAAGGTTGCAATCCATTTGCCTCGTCTTCCTTCTGGATCGGTTTGTACTAAAATATCTTTGACAGCAGTGTTAGGAACATAGGCCAAAATATGAGAATGTAGAATATAGACCTAGAAATCTTTCAATGCCTTCACAACTGCAAGGGCTTGCTTCTCAATGATGTTGTATTTTAAGGCTGCATCTCTTATAGCTCTGCTGAAGAATGCAATGGGTATTTTGTGATCATCTCTTTTCTACAATAACACCACTGCCATAGTATGCTCTGAAGTAAATGAAAACAATATAAAATCCTGAGTGTAGTCCGGGCTGACTAGAACTGGAGCTGAGGAAAGAGCCAATTTGACCAAATTTAAAGATTTTACAGCTTCCTCCATCCATTTCACTTGGTTGTCCTTCTTAAGCATGTTTTTCATCTCTCTTAGGTGTTCAGCAAGATTAGGTACACAGCGGCATAGAAAATTCATTTTACCATTGAAAGATTTAATATCTTTCTTATTCCGAAGCAGATCAATTTGCTGAATTGCTTGCATAGGTGTTGGGTCAATACGAATGCCATCTTTTGAGATAATGTGGCCGAGTCGTTTGCCTTCCTCCATGGCGAACAAGCTCTTCTTCGAATTCAGTGACAAGCCATATTTTCTGCACTTTTGAAAGACAATTTTTAGATGGTACATGTGCTCTTCATCAGATTTGGAAAACACCGTCAAATCATCCAAGTACACAACCAAAAAGACATTCTTCTCATTTACAAAAGCCAAGTCCATTGCACGCTGAAATGTGGCACCTGTGATATTCAAACCGAAAGGCATTTTAGCATAACGAAAGGTTCCCCATGGAGTGGTGAACATTGTCTTGTCTCGGTCATATTCATGGATAGAAATTTGGTTATATCTGGAATAACCATCAAGTAGTGATATACGAGATGCTCCCACTACTCGCTGAAGTATATGGTCCATTTTTGGCAGTGGATAGTTGTCTTTCAATGAAACTTTATTGAGATTTCTAAAATCAATGCATAAGCGAATCTCACCTGTCTTCTTCCGTACGCGCACCAAATTAGAGATCCAATCCGAAAATCTGATGGGAACAATGATTCCTGATTTGTACAACCTGTTTATCTCCTTTTCAATAGATGGCAGCAACTTTGGATTTAGCCTTCTTAACTTCTGTCTGAATGGTTTCTGATTGGGCTTGATGGGTATAGTGTGTTGAATTATATTGGTATCGTATGTTTTTAAGTCGGAATAGTCCCAAGTAAACACATCTGCAAATGAAGAGAACAAACTGATATATTTGTCCTTGATCTTTGGTGGCAATGCTTTGGACAATTTTACCAATTTAGGATTAGCATCTATTCCGATATTGACCTCTTCCACATCCTTCTCTGTTGGATGCAATGTTGGCTTGCAGGCTACATCATCTTGATCAAAGAGTTCTTCTAAAGGTGTCAAGCCTTTAGGAATAACATTATTCTTCAGCTGCAACATGTCCATTTCATTGATCTGCATATCATCTGTACCATTACATTTACCATCATCATTTTCTACATCAATTGACGTCTCTTTGAACTTGCCTTTCTTTTGCATAAAATCATCAAATCTTGGAAAACTTGCCAATATCTCTTATTGTCTGGAACAGTTGGATGATGCTTGACATGGAATTCAAATTTATTGTTGGAGTTCATTGGGATCTTCAAACTACTTGATGCCTTGGGAAGAGCATCAACAATACTATTTTGTATACGAGGAACACATGTCAAATTATATTTTGAAAATAATTTTGGGATGTCTAGAACTACATTATGGTAAACCCTCATCCGAGGATGCTTTGCTTGATATTCGCCTCTGACCTGCTTAATCACCAATTCGGAGTCGCCATATACTGAAATGCCCTTAGTGTTCAGCTTTCTTATAATATTTAGGCCCGCAATCAGAGCTTCATACTTAGCTTCATTATTTGAACAATCAAAAGCCAACTTGTAAGAGCATACCCGCACGTTACTAGGCACTTTGTTCGGGGCGGAGAAAGGACTGCGTACCCAAATTCCAATTCCAGTGCCATCATTTCCCACTGCTCCATTGAAATCCATGGTCCACAAAACTTCTTCCTCCTCTTGCAAGTGTTGAAAATCTTTCTGTTGTGCTTGGTCTGCTTGCTGTCCATTACTTTCAGCTGATCGCTCAACGGTGTTCTGCTGTTCTTGTTCTTCTTTCTTTAAAACTCCTCTGAAATTTTCTGTTATTTCCAGAATATCATCTGCTTCTACTAACTGACTATCGATATCATTGAAACTATCTGAATACAAAAAAAAATACTCTAAATCTGTATGTGCATAATTAATCAGATGATTTATTGGTTTCTCCTTGCTTGTGATCATGTATTTCATTTTTTGTTCCCGATACAATTTCCTCATTTGGCCAAACACCAGAATCATTGCATAGGAGAAATCTAGCTGTAGTGTCCCTTTCAATTTCGCTAACCCAAGACCTGGAAAGAAGCATGCCAAACCTGAGAGGAATGTCTGCTACAACAACATCCATCAAAACATTCTTTATTGGGAGCTGATCCAGAATCACAACCAAGTCTTTGATGAGTCCTATACATCTTACTCTGCTGGAATCAAACGAATAGAGATCATGGTATTACCCGGTGATGTCCAAACCAAGTTTATCCATGATAGCCTTGGGCATAAGATTGTGAGAAGCTCTGGAATCGAACATGGCGTTATGTAACACAAAATCATGCAATCTTAAACTGATATAAAAAGGTGGCACATCACTATCAACAGACTCACCATTCGATGCTGGCCCAAAAATCATTTTAGGTTGATCATCTTCGACATTCACCATGTTGGACATTGGGTCCAAATTCAACATTTTAGATACTTGTCCTCTATAACTGTTGTTCCTCATTATTTTAGTCAAGGGGATGGATACCTTTAATTTAGAAATCTCATTCTCTAAATTAAAAGCGGGAATCTTTTCTACCTCTTTGAGAGGGATTTCTTTCCTTTCCTTTTCTTTCGATGCAACTTGCTGATGTGATTGTTCTACTAATGGTGATTTGCTGCTCTCCGGAACAACCGCCTCCTTTCCTTTCCTTTGTGCAACTGATGAATCATTCTTTGATGCCTCGATATCCTTCCTTTTCTGAATTGGTTTAATTGGCACATCTCTGTTCCTAAGTGAATATCGCTGCTACTGGGCAAACAGAACATTCATATAGCCTCTTTGGTACTCATCTGATTCTTCCTCCAAGACAGTGTTGTTTGCTAGAATGAAATCTACATCTTTATGTACCACCAAACTCTCTGAATACTCCTCATCCTTAGAGAGATAAATAGGCAAATCATCAGGAGTAAAGAGGTGTTTTTCTTCACCTATTATATTCCCGTCCTCATATGACTCTGGTCTATGCACAAAATTTTGCTGCAAAGTTGTCTGTACTGGCTGTTGTGCTGTCTACTCTTGGGCTCGCTGATCTCTCTGTCTTATTCTATATTATGGTTGTTGCTGACCACAGAAGTTAGGATTTCTAACTTGTGGCTCAGGTTTTTCAAGTTTCACCCTTTCAAGTATTTCCTCTACCTTCCGAAGTAGCTGATCTACCGAGGAAGATTCTTATTTTACGGAGACCTTCTTCTCTGCTTTTTCTCTAGCCCTCTCGGTCAACAGATTTGCTTCAACACTGACCGCTATCTTCTGCATGTCTTCCACTATGGCCGGTTCTCTCTCTCTTAATTGATAAGCCATGTCAGCATCAAAACCATCCAGGAACTTCACCATGGCTAGTCCCACAGGTGGCCTTAGATGATATGGAATTTCGTTATAAACTGAATTGAATCTAATGCAATAGTCTTGGACCAACTCACCAGCGTTTCGTTTGATCTGCTCATATTCGGCCAGAATTTGAAGAGGATTATTTTTCACTTCCCATCGGTTTAAAAATTGTCTTTGTAGGTTGGCCAAGGTAGCGATACGTGTAGCCAGCAAACCTCTGAACCATTTCCTCAATTCACCTGCAAATGTCTGTACAAAGAGTCTCATTGCCACATTCTCTGCATCGATCTCATGAAGTTCATAGAAATCCACCATTATGTCCACATGTTGCTGAGCAGTAATGCCGGTAGGAGTGCCATAAAAAAACAGGATTTTTCTTTGATAATCTGCGGGCATATCATCTAAAACTTGAGGTAGAGCAAGAGGTGCAAAACAGGCAGCCATCACTCTTGGTGGATTTGGCCTTGGAGGTGTTGGAGGTGTGTGCACTATTTGTAGGGGGCTAGCAATGGGAGTTTGAAGCTGAGCTATAATGTAATTATCAATTGACCGGTTAGCCCTTTCCGTCTCTAAGTCTACAAGAAACTATGGATTATGGACAGTAGAGTCAACCGCCCTTTCGAATTTGGTTTCAAACAATGATAGTTCAAACTGCTCATCAAAATCTAGACCTTCAAGATACTCAAAAATGTTGGGGCATGAATGGGATTTGAATGTGGGAGATATAGCGCTCTCTTGATGACGAATTCTTGAAATCAAATTGGGATTTTCGTAGATGTACGGAGGATATGGATCTGGATTAGCCCTGGTATATCTTCTAGAAGCCAACGTGCTATTGAGAAAAATCAAAGGACACATCCAACTCACTCAGCCTATCAAATCCCAAACTTATCATCCGGAAGCTTAGAATTATCAAGAAGTAAGGGGATTGATTTCATTCCCTAGCGGAGTTGCCACTATGTTAGCACCTAAATTTGCCTTAGGCTGAGGGAAGGCAAAATTCAGGGTAACCACAAACCACGCTCAGTCTGGTAGCTAGCCCTACCAAAACAGGAGAGGGCTCTCTCCGAGTTACGTTCAGTGAATAAGTAAACAAAACGGTCTGAGATGACTTACAGTGAAATATTGATCTTATGCTAGTAAGTAAATATGGATACAAGAAGCAATTTTTTATGAATGACTAAGTTTCTGGGATGGTATGGGACCAACAGACAACAATGAGTAGAGAATTTAATACAAAGGCACAAATTACTTCGTGAGGCAAGACAGGCGGAAAGTCTAGCAATTTAGTTTGAAATAACACGGAAGGGAGAGATTGCTTAGGAGGGTGAAAAGGGAATAAGTACATGAATCCTTTTCAACAAAAGAAGGACACTGAACATGAAATTTTCCCACAGGCAGAGCAATAAAAATGAATTCTACCTTATCTAACTTAGAAAATTTCACTGGAAATGAATATGAAATGAACTGTGAAACATAACGAAATACATATGAAACACAAGAGACACATTTGCTACACTCACAACCACATGAATCTCATGAAACAGAGGCGTTGCCTTTCATTAATCCTCTATCAAAATATACAATGAAGAAATAGAGTTTCTTTCCCACAGTCTCCCAGGAATTACAAGCCAACCAACCCTTTGCAAATGGTTTGCATACAAAAAATAGAACATACCATGAGGATAAAGAACAACCAAGAGTTGGGGAGTTTCTCAAATCATTACAAAATGGAGATGGAAAGCCAACCATTAGCTATAGCTGTAGCATTACAAAAGTGACAAATGGCTTGGGTGACCGTTTGCCTTCCTTTGCCACTTGGATAGATGCCAAACTCTTTAAAATTTGCCTTAGTTTCCAAAAAAATTGAAATTTAGATGATCGGGCCCACTTGGCGAAAGTTGCTAATCGAAATTTCATGAAACGGAGGTGAATTTGGCCCTTTTCTCTATATGCGTCGTGCCCAATTCTATATTCACTACGCCACTCTGGAGGTTGTTTTGAGGTGCCTGTAGGAGTCCAAAATGTGCCCAATTGTGCTTGTTGGAAAGCCCGGCCTGTCTAGTTTCCAACCCAAGTGGAACTTTTGAATTTGGTGCTCATTTTTCCCTCCAAATATTCATTCTCACAAGATTGCTTCCTATGTGTCAAAATAGGGGTAGAGAGGTTATTTTTTGAGTGTTTTTGACCTCCTAGAGACTCAAATCACGCCAAAATTTCTTTTCCAAGCACCAGTAGTCATGATTTTTCATGTTGAATCCAAAAATGCAAGCCATTTGTCATTTGGAGCTCCCAATCCTAAGCGCCAGGGAGAAAAAACCTGTGTTGTGACCAAAATTTTGCCATCTGACCAAAATTGCCCCAAATTTCTTGAAATTTGGGCTGGAGGTTTTCTAAGAGGCACTATGTTGGGCCACAGAGGCTTCAGCCAAGATTCAAAGCCAATCTTGCTCTTTTTTCCTCTTTTGTCTCTTTGTCGCTCTGCTCAATTTTTCCTTCAAGCTCCTTATTCGAGCCTTCGAACTCATGTTCCGTGCCCTATAATGATAAACCATTTGCCTCAGTATGGTTCTGTCTCTGTCGGCCTTCTCCAACAATCTCTCAAGGTGGATGTTGATATGCTCAAGCCAAGACTCACGGTCATTGTTAATCTCTTGCTCCAAGGGAGTGAGCTTGATCCTCCTATGCTGGGCAGCTTGGCAATTCTCACGGATGCTTTGTAGCTCCATGATCTCATGTTGGTCCTCAAGCTATTTGTTCCTCTGTTCCAAATACCTGATGATCCACTTGGCCCTCTCCAAATTTAGTGACAAGTCCTGGATCTCTGTTTTCTGCTCCTGGATGGTCATCCTAAGTTTGGCACTCTCCACATCTGCATCATCATCCTGAATGAGGATGAAGTCGGCCTCCTTTTCACCTGATGGCCCCTTGTCATGCATGGGCCTCTTGCCCTAACCCTGTACCTGTGTTTTTGATGCCGGAAGCGAGGCCCCTTCCACCCCGAGTGGAGATAACACTCACTTTGCTGTTGCAAACAAGTGCCTACTACCTCCCCGATATGTAATGAATACTGGCATAGTAGTGGTCTCATGGCACTCATACTAATGATAAGGATCACCTATCTCATGCTCTGCCTCTGATAATACCTGTGAAGTGCTAAAGAGGCCATGGAAGATGAAGTCCTCCCAAGCAATGCCCTGCAATCCCAACTCATGATCCACCATAATCCGGATAAGAGCAAAGTGATAAACGCTGTTAAGTTGCTACTGAGGGGTTTTATGCTGCATGAAGGTGTTCATCCTCTCTATGTTCTTGCAAATGAAAAATGGGAGGTTCATCATCCACACCCTGGTAAAGTTCATGAGCAACCTAATGTGGTAGGCATATAGACGAGAGACCCTCCCCTCACAGCTGAAGTACTTCATGATCAATTTCATGAGCGAAGCATATTCATCTTTCAAATATCTGAATGGAAAGGCTCTTGTGAGCTGCCTCAAGAATCTGGCCTTAATGTAAGGCTCATAGTGTTTCCTATCCACCTTCTTTCTCTTGTGCCACTATTATCCAACATTCGGTATGCCGGTTGCCACTGAGATAGTTTCGGGTGTCAATGTGAAGCTGACCTCGGCCAGGATAGATTGACCTCCATGTAGGTGAAGCAAAAAAATATGGGCCAACTCATGATGAACTCTAACTTTAGCCACCCTTTGACAAAATTCAAAACATGATAGATGCTGGAAACATGACATAGCAAGAGGGCAGGCCTGCAGTTCTGTGAGGGTAGTTGGCTCATCCCTAACATGTTTTCCGCTCTTGTGATGTCTCCTGGGAGCCTATTCTTCCGAGGATGAATCACTTTGTGTCTCTATCTCATACTCTGATGAATGCTCAGATGCCATGACTGTTGTGTGTACTATACTTGGTTTGCCCTTTGATGATGGTGTGAAACTAGGTGTTTTTGTGATATCTGCCACCAAGGGGAACAATGAAAACAAGGAGTATTAGGAGGGGAATAATATGATGGGAATAAGGGTTATGGGAAGAAGTTTTGTTTAGGGATATATAGGAGGGTTTGGAGATTTGATAGGGTAGGGTTTTTGGGGTTTTAATAAGGTAGGGTTTTGGGGTTTTGATAAGGTAGGGTTTTGGGGTTTTGATTGACCAAAGAGTGGAGGGATAGGGGATAGGGTTTGGTAGTTTTTTAGGGTAGGGATAATAGGAAAAATGAGAAAGGGGGGATAGGGAAAAATGGCAAGAAAGGCAGAAATGAGGGGTGAAAACGGGGCCTTGGCACTAACACCACAATTTTGCATCCCTAGCAACCATGGCTTTGATGTTTTTCTTAGTGGTTGGTTTTATGAGTTTAGTTGCAATTAAGCATAGCCATGAACCACCATAACATTCAGAAAATTTGATGAGAAAGCCATGATATAGAGCCTACTTGTTGATTTGAGTGGTTTCACAGGTAATTTGAGGCAATTTGGCACAGTTTTGGGCCTTTGTGGATGTGCGCCGCATGCCAAACCCAGTTCGCTACGCCTGGTGTGTGTGTTGTACCCATTGAAACTTTGCACTGTGGGGTGGCTCTGTGTGCACCGTGCCCCTCTGTGTGTGCGTCGTGCTCTGGAAAACGACTCCCACTCACTCTTAAACACGCACTTTGCTCTCCTAATCACTTTGCAACATTTCTCTATGACCATGATTTGCACAATGAACTTGTTTGCTTGTGGAAACCTCTATTTAAATGATTTGAAGTCATGGGTTAAATTTTTTCTTCTCCAAAAACCCACTTTGCTAATGTTTCATTTTGGCCTTTTTCCACTGACTTAAAGCAACACGGAATTTCACTTTTCCTTTTGAAATTTTAGCTCAAATGATGAAATTTTCGGCACTCTTTGCAGGGATTGCATGACAGAGCATTTGGCCACGAAAACCATGACTGCACCTGAAGAAATCAACTAATGACTTTTTTGAAAATTTTATCACAAATGACACTGTTCGACTTTTCTTCAAAACAGAGTTTTGAAGAACAGTCAAAGTTTGTCCACATGACGATGAAACCCTCTGAATTATAACTTTGTAAGGGCCTCACTCTGGCCTGTACAGCTTTATTGGACATGGTTGAAGACCAAATTGATTAATCCCTAGACCTAATTATCGAAAATGACTTTTGTCCTTTAAAGGACTAGACCTTGATTGTCATGGACTTTAGTGATCATTGACAAAAGACCTGAGCCAATAGGAGCCAGACATGAGGGGAAATGACTAGCATGACCTTTTCTGTCATATTATGGCATGCCCCTAGCGGAATGTAGTTGAGTTTATGGAGTGGGACTCCTAAAAATGAAATGCATAAAGAGTTTTGATCTCTGACGAAGGATTGACAAGACTGACTCTAACAGGGCCAAAACAAGGAGAAGAAGACCATTGAAAGAGGAGAGGGTTATTTTAGGCCTAGTTTAGGGGCGTATGATGCAGAGAAGGCCAAATACCTTGTTGGAAGGTCAAGGCAAGGAGGATTTGTTTCAAGGGCTCGTTGAGGTAGAAAAGAGCCAAGGTATGGTTGTTTTGGGTGGGCTATAGGTGGCAGTGTAGGTCTGTGGTGGGACACAGGCCTAGCCACTCCAAAATAGGCTAGCATGGAGGTGTTAGGGGCTACAAAGTGCCCAGAACAATAGAACATGAATGGAGGAACGATCCTTGCCTAGGCTGCAACAAAAGGAATCCAGTTTGAGTGAGTATTTGACGGTTGTTGCAGTGTGCCCATGCCCTAACCAGGGATGAAAATACATCAAACTTGGAGTAGCAGTTGTGTCATGTATTGGGTCAAATATTTGACCATTTTTGGATTAGTTTGTTGTGCAGCCTGTGCAAGAAAAGTGTTGGAGTTGTCTTTGGTGAGAATAAACTCCAACTAGGTGTAGATCTTTCAGTGATTGTATAGGGTACCATTGGTCTAGTGGAGGGAAGTGTGTTAGCCACCCAAACTAGCTTTAGATAAGCTATCTTGACATGATGAAGAAGAGTGAAATGTTGGGTGAAGATTGGTGCTGAAAGTGCAGCACTTTGACGGACAAAAGTGATTGCTAGCCTGGCATATTGGAGCTCGGGAATTGACCAGCCTAGAGAGTAGATGGGATCAACCCATGTACATGTAGCATAAGTGAATTACAATAGTGTTAGGTGGAAGCCCTCCTGGAGACTCGAAGTCTTGTGCTTTGAAGGACTAAGGGGCAACTAGTGAGTAGTACGAGTGTAAATGACTGACAGGACAAGATACGACATAGAAGCTGCAACAAAGATTGTCATTGTATGCCACGATGATCTATTTGGAGCAGTGAAACCCTAGAATCCAATACTCTGAGACCAAATTTTATTGAACTAGCTCACAAAAAGATAGAAAAGATAGATCAATGCATGAGAAATAAGCCACCTTGAAGGGGCAACCTCCTTTACATTACACAAATGAATAATTCTTAGATGATTCAAATGAAAAAACCTCCTTTCTATATATATGAGTCTAAGCAATCACAATATAACCAAGTTGACCTAACAATAATAATATAAGGGCACAAAAATAACAATAGAGGGATTCTATGGGGAACAATAATAACAATATGGGGACAATAGGGACACAACAATAATAATAAGGGATACAATGACAATAGTAATGGGGGAATCACTAATATTATAGGGAGCTAACATACCCCTCTCCTTCAAAAACGTGTTGTCCTCAATGCTTTAGTAGTTCTGGATACTTCTGTATAAAATTCTCATACTCCCATGTGGAATCTTAAGCAGATAATTTCTTCCACTTGATGAGATATTCTGAAATTGATCGATTTCGTAGATGTCGAAATCGTGTTTCTGTGACCGCTTCTAGTTCCAATATAATTTTTCCTTCCTCGTCAAGTTCTGGCAATATTGTTTGAACTGGTAGCTTTTCACCTATAACCTTCTTTAAAAATGAAACATGGAAAACTGGGTGCACTCGAGAAGCTGCAGGAAGCTCCAATTTGTATGCCATAGTACCAATGTTTTGCAACACCTTGTATGGACCATAATACTTTGGTGAAAATTTAGTATCCTTCTTATCTTGCTTGAGGGACATTTGTTTATATGCTTGTAGGCATAGGAATACCCAGTCACCTGCATCAAATCTTCTTTCGCTGTGATGTTGATTTGCCTGTTGTTTCATTCCATTCTGCGCCAATGTGAGGTTATCCTTTAAGAGTTGGAGAACTTTTTGTTGATGCTTGATGTGATGTTCCACTACTTGAACCTTAGAATTTTCTCTTAAATATGATGTGATGGATGTTGGATGATATCCATAAATTGCCATAAATGGGGTAGTTTTTGCAGCAATATGGAAGGAAGTGTTATACCACCATTCAACCAAAGCCAACCATTTGACCCATTATGCATGTTTATTACATACAAAGAAATGAAGATATCCTTCCAAACATTTGTTTACTATCTCAGTTTTCACATCAAATTGAGGATGATAAGATGAGATGTGACCTAACTGAGTACTGAGACAAGAAAATAATTCTATCCAAAAATTTCCAATGAAAATGGGATCTCTGTCAGTTACAATAATCTTTGGGTTTCTATGTAGTGTTTGAATTGTTTCCATAAATGTAGCAGAAACTCTACTGGCTTTAAATGGATGTGATAATGCACAAAAGTGTGCATACTTGGCAAGTCTGTCAACTACCACCATGATGACACTCTTTCCTTCGGGTTTGGGTAAACCTATGATAAAATCCATTGAAACCTCCTCCCAACGTTGGCTTGGAATGGATAAAGGTTGTAATAAACCTGGGGTATTAATTGTTTCAACTTTATTTTGTTGGAAAACCAAACATTCAAAAACAAGCTTTTGAATATCCAATTTAAAGCCATCCCAAAAAAAATCCTTCTCAACCCTGTGTTAAGTTTTTAAAAATCCTGAGTGCCCTCCTAAGGGAGAAGTGTGCAATTCGATAAGAATCTTTTGTTTGAGTTGGGAATTATTACATAGGTATAAGCAATCTTTGTACCATAATGAATCATTTTTCCAGCTAAATGTATCAGATGTATTGGAATCTTGTTTTAACTTTCGAATGGGTGCCCACACTTCTTCGTCATTATTCCATTCCTCCCTTGCTTCGTTTATCTAATCTGGTTGGATAATTGAAATGGTGCACAACAAAGGTTCCACATCCTCATGCTTTCTTGAGAGTGCATTTGACACAAAAATTTTCTTCCGTTTTTTGTAGATAATTTCAAAGTCATAACCCAACATCTTTGTGACCCATTTATGTTGATCCTCAAAGGATAATTTTTGTTTTAAAAAGTATTTAAGACTATCATGATCCGTTTTTACCTTGAAGTGTCTTCTAAATAGATAGGGTAACCATTTCTTAAGTGCATGTAGTATTGCCAACATTTCCTTCTCATAAATATCTTTGTGTAAATACGTTCCCTTGATTGGACAACTTTCAAAAGCAATGGGTCTTTCATCTTGCATTAAAATAACACCAATTCCTTTTCCTGAAGCATCACATTCCACAATAAAAGTTTTTGTAAAGTCCGGTGTTATAGACATATTTGGGCACATCAACCCCAACTCATATTTCAATGTTTTTAAGGTCTATCAACCCCTAATATAGTTTTTTTATGCCCTAAAGAAACTAAGTCCTCTGAATGCTTCATTCCCTGAAAGTTCCATCACAAAATTCATCCAAAAGTGAAAAAAACGAATCATTACAGAAAGCCCTGCGTTAGGGTGCTATGCATAACAAGTGCCACACTATCAAAATGCTATGCATCGTAGTTTGGCCCTCTTTAGGGTGCGATGGTCAAGCTTAGACAAGATTCTGGGACAATTTGAGGACAATTACTCATGGAAACCTCTAGAATCTTCTCCAGTGCCACCTGCCCCTCTAAGTTCGCCCAAGGATGACTAAAGGAATTAGGAAACCACCCCCTATTCCCCTCTTTCATGGAACCAATTCCTAAAAATAGAAAGGAATTCATCATAATCATTGATGACTCAACCTCCTTCACTCATCTATAAATGGATCCCTCACCCAAGAGATCTAAAGGCTGAAGATTTCTGAGTGATAAGGAAGTGCTGATGGTTTTAGTATTGAGGCAAAGTATTATTGTAATGTCGGAATCTCTTTCTACTCATAAGGTGAAGAAGGTTTGAAGCTGGGAGGATGGCATTGGATAAGACTTATGAGTTGTAATCCTCCTTTCTATTAACAAAGCTTTTCAAGATTTTTCCCTTATGATTGTGTAATCTTTCAATGCAGTTATATGTTTATCATACTTTCGATTCAGTGATGTTTATGAATTATGGATCATTATGCTTTGATGGGTCTATGTTTCTGTAATTGCGCAAGTCCTCTCCAAGTGTGTTAAGTATGGGGAGGAGTAATGAGATTAGCCAAAGGAGAGAGAGATCAAGTGAGGAATCAAGTGGAAGTTACAAGTTGGCTCCTTATAATCTTTCTCTTATCTGTCATTTATAGGAAAAATAGTGAATTGTTTTAACTGTTGTTTCTAGGTTAGCTTCCAAGCCTAGAGGGTTAGCATTTCTTAGAAATACTAATTTTCCCATAAACAAATTAGTGACTCCATTGGGGAAATTAAATGTCCTTTTTGGTAGTTTAGTAGCTTCTTAGAACATTCCATTACACTTTACTTGATATTGTTCATTGAAATCAAGCTTAATCCACTGAAAATTGCATCAAATTTGAGCCAAAAACAACTTCAAAATTGCTCCCTGTGACCATTGCACTGTCTTGAATTGTGACTTGCTATGCATAGCAGTTCCCGAATGGACAAAGTGCTATGCATAGCATTGTCTTCAAAGAGCAAGTGTGATGATTGACTGAAGCTCAATTTTCCCATCTAGGAATTGAGGTTTTTGACCAGTTTTCATCTTTGTTTGATTGCTTGCTGAACATGAATGATGTCTCATCACTGAAACCAAATTTCACCCCTTAATTTAGCCCTGTTTAGATTAGGATTGGTGAACTTTTTTATGTATTTGTTTTTTAATTTACAATCCATTGTCAAAAAGTAGTGTTGATCGATTGTCGTTTTGATAGAAAAAGTGTCATAAAGTCTTCAATTTCGTTGAAAAAGTGAAGTGTTGTAAAAATCCTCCTTCATAGTTAATCGATTAAACTATTTTGTGCATTTGATTTGATTTCATTCAAGTTGTTGAAAAGTTTTGTTTCTTCAAACTTGAAGTGTCATTTAGTCCTCCTTTCTCTCTTTGAAGAAAAATTGTCGAAAATCGCCATTTTGTGTGAAGTATTATGAATCATTTTTGCATTTAGTTTTCCTTGTTGTCTCATTCACATTAAGGGAAGCTGAAAGCAAATACATGCATTTTGCATTGTGCATATTAAGTTTTGTGAATGCTTGATAGGAATAACTAGGGAAATTGCATTAGATGTGCTCTCTGCTCTTTGTCAAAGATATGATTTCTCTTTCCTTTAGTAGCTAAGGTTTTCATCACTCAAACTAAACCAAAAGTTTGTTTATCATGATAGTTGCACTTTAGGAATTGCGAACATACATCACGTGGTGAACCTTCAAAGGCAAATTTTTAAGAAATATCAACTTAAAATGAACCTCGATTAACTTAACAACACTTTGGAATTTAGTGCAACACATCTAGAGGTCTAGGCTAGAGACGTGTTCTGGCATCTTTAAACCTAGTGGCTATCATTTTCATTGAAGGTTGGGTGATTCCTCCTCTTTGATACAATAAGTGCTAGTATGGACTTGTGCTCCCTGTACCATTGCATATATAGTGGGAAACCCCAATAGTTTGAAATCCTTTATCCCTAGGAAGCCGAGTCTATTGCCTTACCAATCATAATGCACCAAACACAACATTCGAGAAGACTGACTACCATACGGTAAGTCCTTGGTAATTTCTCTTTAATTTACCACCAAGGTGTATATTGTAGTTTTGTGATTAGTGTGGTAAACCCTCTTTCATAGTATCTCCAGATCAGTCACTTTTGCTCCTTTTCAACTCCTTAAAAGAAAAGGTTCATCTAAGTGCTTGTCCTTTCAAGCTCATTAAACAATGAAAGAAACTAGAGTCATATTTTGCTTTTTCTCGACTCTTAAGAAAAGAAAAAGCAGAGCTAAGTTCTAGTTTCGTAAAAATTAATTGACCACGGATAACATCCTCCACCCTTGTTTTTTAGTTGATCTTAGGTTGAAACATATGGTGACAAATCCAAAGTCCACCAATTAGGGAATTCCTTTTGATGGGAATCCTAGTCCTTTTCCTCCATTTGGAAATATTGGTGCTCCATATATGGCTACATTGTCCCTTCTGGGATTTACGATTGGCTTGCCAGTATGGTTGTTTTCAACCTCTTTGGTTCAAAATGTCATGATTTCTCCGCAATCGAGCACACCTACAAGTGGACAAAATCAACCTCCAGTTGATCCTAAAGTTGACCCTTTGTCTTCTTCCTCGGTTCTATCTTCCCCCCCTTCTTCCTCTTCTCCTGGTGAAAGTATTGGTACTAGTAACCAGGTGGCTAAGAAGAAGAAGAAAGGGTATAAGAAGAAGCAATTCAGCAGAGGGGCAACTAAGCAATCATTTCTTTGAATGAAAAATCTAATGAGAAACCATACATTAAGCCTCACAAAGTTTGATATCCATGCAAACTTTGTGCGGCAGACCATCTTCTTCGAAATTGTCCTGATATTCCTCAGATCTTAGAAGAATGGTCTTCCCGTTCACATCATCCTGTGTCATCAACCTCCGGAGATCATGTTGGTGACACACCCTCAACTAGTGGCAATAAATATCATAGAAATAAGGGAAAATTTAATTTTCCATGTAGGTTATGCGAAGGGAATCACACCATTCACCTTTGTCCCTATCTGGATGAAGCCAAAAGAGTGTTGGATAACTGTCCTTCTTTGCTGCAGCAACTTACATATGGTTACATGAAACTTTCCCTTAATCCTTCATTAGTTGATGAATTGACTAACAAAAATCAACAGTTCGTCAAACCCACTCTCTCTAAAAGTGAATCCTATGAGTCTATACCCGACCCAAATCAACAGGTCAAGGTAACAGTTGACCTGATTTCACCTTCAGTAAGTCATACCTTTTCTGAAGAGAGTGAACATGATACTACTCAAGTTCTTTTTGTTTCTTCAGATTCAAATGAGCTTGGGGGAAATCCACCTGTTCCATCAAGACAGGAGGAAAATCCTCCAGTTCTTGTAACTCAAGGGGTTAATTCTCCTGTTTCTACAGTACCCCCTCCAAGTAGTCTAGTCACCTCCTTTGATTGGAATCGACTAGCAAGAATCCACCTTCCTTCTTATGTGCCTTTCCAAATCATAATACAGGTTTGTAAAATGATTGTATTTGGCACTATTATAGATGAAGGTGCATCAGTGAATATCCTTTCCTCAACTGCTTGGAAAGTGCTTGGTTCACCAGCACTTATGCATGTTACACAGAATCTGTTGGGCTTTAACAAAGGAACCAATCAACTGTTAAGGATCCTTCTTCAGTTAGCTATTACTTTGGGAGGGAAAAACATTTATCTGAATGTGATGGTAGTCCCAGGCCCTTTAGATTACAATTTACTTCTAGGGCATGACTATGTTTATGGCATGGGAGCTATTGTTTCAACACTCTTTCGAGTTATTTGTTTCCTACATGAAGGAAAAATTGTCACTGTTGACCAAATTTCACTTCCTGGTCCAAATATAGCTCCTAGTCAACCATCGTCCCTAAATGGTCCATTTAAACCAATGGTATCATGCCCACCACAGGTTAATTATGTGGCAACCTCTTCCATACCTACATCAACTGACGATCAATTCAGTGATGTTGTACATCTTGTACTGGGGGCATTGGAACCAGATCTCTCTTTCATGACCTCTTATGAGTTGTGATGGAATTCGAGGATAGTTCTTTTACTGTGTCAACCTTGTTAAAAAAATGAAACAGGCTCGAGGATAGTTCATGGTCTTGTGTCAACCTCGATAAAAAATGAAACAAGGGTCTATGAGGATAGTTCTTTTACTGTGTCAACCTGTTTAAAAAATGAAACAACTCTTATGAAGACATTCCTTGTCTTATGTCAACCTCGTTAAAAAATGAAACAAGGAATATGAGCATAGTTCCTTGTCTTGTGTCAAGCTCATTAAAAAATGAAACAAGGACCCCTACAGAAAAGTTCCAAGTCAAGTCTTTGATTAGATCTCGTAAAATCCCAGTTGACTATTTAACTTGATCTCGTAAAAGAACCTTCATTCCATCCACCTGATAGCCATGGGTAGTCTACTTAGATGAATGTAATGAAGCTTGGGGGGCATGCACCTAGTGGTAAAGTTAAGTTTCCCTGTAGGTTATGTGAAGGGAATCACCCTGTTCACCTTTGTCTCTCTAGACAAAGCCAAAAGGTGTTGGATAACTGTCTTGCTTCACCGCAGCAACTTCCATCTAGTTACCAGACACTCTCCTTTTCATCATGCTGAGGGCATGTAAACCAATTCAAGCATAGTTTTTTGTTTTGTGTAAAAATGAAACTAAAGCCAAGCATAGTTCCCCATGGTTCAAACTTGTCTAAAAATGAACCCATTTTCAAATTTTAACCCTTGAGACTCCCATTCTATCAGCCTTTTGAGCTTTGGTTGTGTTCATGCCATCACCACCATCCCTTTGGTCGATCATACGCTTTCACTTGGTTGTTTTACCCTTTTTGAGGAACAATTGCAATGAGTGGTCTTATTAGCCAGCCTCTTCGCATAAATCAACATGTTTTGAGAAGTTATAACATCACCAGAACCAATTGCTACCCTAGACACAACTCGTTCCTCAAAATAGAGTCCTCTTTAAACTCTTTTCAAACTCTTTAGATAAGAAAAGATAGTCGAGCACTTGCATTTTCCAGCTCATTGAAGTGTTGGAAACGACATCTCTCTTGTTTTATTTTATCCCTTTTTAGACTTGAGGGATTAATTTACAAAAAACAACTTATGGAGTTTTCTTTTCATTTCTTTTCAAACTCTCTAAACATGAAAAGGACCAAGTTATCCTTGTCATTAAAATCGTTAAAATAATAGTGACCAACTTGTCCATCTAGACAAGACCGAGTTTCACCGTCGCTAGACTCATTAAAACATCAAATAGCGATGGGTTTGCCCAAAGGGTGAATTATAGAACAAGCATGTTTTATCCTCCTAAAGCTTGATAGAAAATAAAGAGGTACTACTCAGCAATGATTGGGGAAAATGGGAAAAATCTTGAAAAATTATGGTAGCAAGTCCCTCTTGAACATGACACTTTCACTTCATCTCCATGATTAAACTGGGTTGGGACATTCTGTTTGATGGTTATCATACCATTGGTCTATAACACCATCCATCACTTTTGTTTTGGGTCAATGCTACCAATTCATCTCAGTGTCACCGATATGTTCAAGATAAGTCATCCAATTAAAGTCTCATCCATTGCAATACTACAAACCTTCATTTTCATGACTGCCATTCTTGAACCTTGTGTCGTCAGTTTGTTTTCATCTCCAAAAATCATTTACTTAGTTTTGTGTCATACATGTGGGATAAATCAAAGCCCTCCTACGATGAGTCACTTCTTGTCGACATCAGCTCATCATCCAAGAAGTTGACTTAGAAACACCCTTTTAGTGCTTTGAAGCTTGCATACATCAATATCAAGTTTCTCTCTTTCGACGACAAGTTGACATCAATGGCCTTCGACCGAATGATTTTGCATGGTGTTCGAAATCAAATCATCTATTCACACCACGAAAAATGTATTGTAGTACCTTGAGGATTATCATCATTATCGGTGATCCCTCTTGTGCTTGTTAACAGCTCACATCATTGGCTAGTAATCAGGCGATGTCTCTCCATGTTCGACCTCAGAACATCTTTTCACATGGTTAGACTTGTATATTGAGTGAAGATTGAACGAGTTTGAAGACCCCAGATCTAGTTTCATTCATCGGGCTACGATATATTCAGGAGTGCCAAATAAAATGTATAAAGGCTTTAACAGATGGTCATCCTAATCATGGATCACAAATCTATATCTATAGAATCACAACTCTATATCTATAGACGACTATATGATCTATGTACATGTAATGAAAGTTTATAAGTTGAGCATGGAAATGCCTCCTCCAGCTAGTTCATGAGAAAATCATATTATCATGATGTATTGTATTGTAATTGATGCATGTCACCTTCCAGTTCAAAACTTTCAATCCTCATGATAAAGCATTTCACCCGACATAGATATTTACGACCTCATGCTTTAGGTGGCAACTGTTACAAACATATTTGGGCACATCAACCCCAACTCATATGTCGATGTTATTAGGATCTAAAAACCCCTAATATAGTTGCTTTATGCCCTAAATAAACTAAGTCCTCTGAATGCTTCATTCTTCCATCACAAAATTCATCCAAAAATTGCCTCAAAGGAATCATTGCAGAAAGCCCTGTGTTAGGGTGCTATGCATAGCAGGTGCCACACTGTCAAAGTGCTATGCGTCACAATTTGGCCCTCTTTAGGGTGCCATGGTTGAGCTTAGACAAAATTCTAGGACAATTTGAGGAATCAGTTACTCATGGAAACCTCTAGAAGCTTCTCAGTGCCACCTGCCCCTCTGAGTTCGGCCAAGGATGACTAAAGGAATTAGGAAATCACCCCCTATTCCCCTCTTTCATTGAACAAATTCCTAAAAATAGAAAGGCATTCATCATCATCATTGATGACTCAACCTCCTTCACTCATCTATAAATGGATCCCTTATCCAAGAGATCTAAAGGCTGAATATTTCTGAGTGATAAGGAAGTGCTGATGGTTTTAGTATTGAGGCAAAGTATTGTTGTAATGTCAGAATCTCTTGTTGCTCATGAGGTGAAGAAGGTTTGAAGCTGGGAAGATGGCATTCGATCAGACTTATGGGTTGCAATCCTCCATTTTATTAATAAAGATTTTCAAGATTTTTCTGCTATGATTGTGTAATCTTTCAATGCAATTATATGTTTATCATACTTTCGATTCTGTGATGTTTATGAATTATGGATCATTATGCTTTGATGAGTCTATGTTTCTATAATTGTGCAAGTACTCTCCAAGTGTGTTAAGTATAGGGAGGAGTAACTAGATTGGTTAAAGGAGAGAGAGATCAAGCGAGGAATCAAGCGGAAGTTACAGGGTGGCTCTTTATAATCTTTCTCCTATCTGTCATTCATAGGAAAAATAGTGAATTGTTTTAATTGTTGTTTCTACGTTAGCTGCCAAGCCTAGAGGGTTAGCATTTCTTAGAAATACTAATTTTCCCATAAACATCTAGCGTAGCTAAGACCGGTCCTTGGCACATTGTCTCTTTAAGATGGTCAAAGGCATTTGTTGCTTCTCGAGTCCATGAAAATGCATCTTTCTTCAATAATGTTGTTAGAGGTGCTACTATTCTCTCATAATTCTTAACAAACTTGCAATAATACCTTATCAACCCAAGAAATCCTTGCAGATGCTTTATGGGTGTGGAGATTTTCCATTCCATAATGGATTTAATTTTGCTAGGGTCTACCTTAACACCTTCATGAGATACAATATGAACCAAATATTCCACCTCTTGTACTCCAAAGAAACATTTGGAGATTTTTTCATATAATTGTTTCTCCTCCAATAGTTTAAGCACCCTGTCAACATGTTCAACATGATCCTTCCAAGACTTGCTGTAGATTAGTATATCATGAAAAAAATACTAACACAAATTTTCTAAGGAAGGGTTTGAAAATGGAATTCATCAAACCTTGAAATGTAGAACGTGCATTGGTAAGGGCAAAAGGCATGACCAAAAATTCATAATGATCCTCATGAGTTCTAAATGTTGTTTTCGGAATGTCTTCAGTCTTCATTC